>VXAB01010460.1:0-91972 GCA_013399175.1 Odontophorus gujanensis | reverse complement strand
AAAATCACTGAAACACAAATGCAGGAAATAAATCACACTTTCTTTTCTGTACTAAGAGTTTTTTTGAAGGTTCTTACATCCAGTGGTCAGCTTAATGGAAACAAAGTACCCAGAGTGTAATTCTTAGTAGCATGCAAGTACTGAGTACCTATTCAATTGCCTCAGCAAGCAGCTGTTCTGCAAGGCCAAAGTAGTAGATGAATAACGAAGTTTTACTGAAGAATCCATTGAGACTAAGTGATCTAATCTTTACTTTCCTTGCCTTTAGCTGACCTAGTCACCGTTCCCCCAGGAGACCTGTGATTTATTCACTGATCTTATTTGGTTGGGTCAAACATCTTTCTCACACAAAGATTATAGATAACAGCAGAGCGGCTTGGTTTCAAGAAGGAAAGGCAAGGGGTCAAGAAAGTAGTACTCATGCCCAAGTTTCAACATGGAAAGTTCAAACTTGTAGTGGCATCACATGCAGTTTGATTTGGAGCATGAATCTCTCAAAGGTACTGCAAAGATCCTTCCCATACTGCCCTTTAGTGGAAGGATGCAGCAGAATCTCCGTGCATGAAAAGTCATCCACTTCTTTATTTGAAAAGTTTTTTTGTTCTCAATTTAAGCAAAAAATAACAAAAAAAAAATAGCTCAGAGCTACTAGTGCTAGTAATTTAATTGATTTTCACAGTATAGTGTTCTCTCCAAAATTGCTTTGTCCAATAAAACATGAAACTAAATAATGTGAAAAAATAAACAATTTAGCCAAACTGCAGGCACAGAAAATGCTGCACACTGTCAAATAGTGACCCAAATTGCAGACAGCATTCACCATATAAATCTGAACAACTACCTCCAGGAGGATCCATGGAGGGAGAGGAAGGTAAATAGTTGATGGCATACACTTCATCTGCAGCTTATGTCATGCTGAGTGTCAGCATAAAAGAAAAGAGGATATGAGTAACAGGAAAAGCTAGCTTATACCTATATACCTATACCCTCCTTCCTCAAGGAGGAATTTCTTGAGTCATATTTTCTCCTCATGTTGTCTTAAGAAAACAAGCAATAGGCAGGTTATATTTTGAAGGTGAAGACAGTGCATATCACATCTTACTTGAGCTTGCTTTCTTTTTTTACAGGTTGCACTACTGTAACCTACTGGAACAGGTTGCCCAGAGAGGTGGTGGATGTCTTGTTCCTGAACACATTTGAGGTCAGGCTGGACAGGGCTCAGAGCAACCTGATCTAGATGTAGACATCCATGTTCTTTGCAGGGAGTTGGTCTAGATGATCCCATGATTCTATGATCCTAACCTGTTACCTATGAAATAGATACAGCCACCTAATGAGACAAAACTGGTTGTCCTAAATGCAAGAAACTACAAATATCATTGGATATTCAGCCAGGTGGCAGTGCTTCACAGAAACACAAAGTTCGCCTTCACAACATCCTGAATCTGTAAAGCATCACTTCCAAAGTGTGAGACTCACACCCAAGTATTTGTAAGCACTTGAGTGTGTTCATACAAGTTAGTTTCAGGCTGCATGTAAGACCAAAATGTAGAAAGAGTAGTCAGTTTCAGAGGAACTGTTTTTTTGAGTGCAGTGAGCATTTTTCTCTTTGTCTGCAGTATCTTTGATCTGCAGTAAGTTACCTGCAGTACCAGCAAAAGACTAGGTACTAAACAGTATAGAAAGAAAGGCACACAACAGCTCACAGTCCAAAGAGAAAAGGAAAAGAAGTATAAAAGAAGTGTAAAAGATGATCATACATAGAGACTCATGGTCTGTGCTCTATTTTCGAAGATATGGATGTAGAAGGTAGCTATAAAACATCCATTTCTACTTCTGGAAGTGGAAATTATTTCTTGGCAGTGCAACTCTTGTGTCCACTATTCTGTCCGTTAATGCACTCTTACAAAAGATATAATCTGACATACTTACAGAATGTCCATGGAAAGGACTGTGACCAAAGCAATCTGTATTCAAGTCTGCACTGCAAAAAAAGACCTTGTGCTTGAAATACCAAGCTTTTATGAACATTGCATTGGTTCCTGACCATGCCAAAATCCTAGAGGCACAAGAATAATCCAACTTTATACTCAGCCCCTAATGACAGAACATGGAATCAAAATTAGAACAGAGGAGGGAGTGATACACTGTCTACATACAGCACCCAGATGTTAGCTGGTCCTGTTTTGATGCTGTAGTGTTCAAACTACTTCTTATTTCCAGGGCAATATATAAAATTTATCCCAGTTATTCATTAGGAAGGCCACTAACTCTGTTATTTCTTGTGTTTCCCTTAGAGAAAACTGATGATGGCTCTGAAATTATGTACAGTAGGAGAGTTCTTATGTTACCCATCAAATGTCAGTGTATGAAGTTGATTTCCAGGAGTGCACAAAGCACCATTACCTTACTGTTAGCACGGTATTGTAGGAGTATGCTTTATTTCTCATATCTGAAAATACAGAAATTGCAGCTGCATGAGTCAACATAAAATATTCAAACTGTTAATGCATTAACACAAGTGTCAGTACCAGATTGCAAAGCTTAGCATAAAATTACAAATAACTAAATATGGCATACAACATTTCCCTCCAAGCAATCAAAAACCTTGCATAATATTACAGTGCAGCTGGTTACTAGCTCATGCAATGCAATTTTAGTCATCTTAATGGATAAAAAGAACCTTGAAACAGTCTCTAATGAAATACCACTTTGGCTCCAACAATATCCTGAATAAATTCTCTCACAGGTTTTTTCTCCACTTCCTAAGCATATTTGTGACAATCAAAGTAATGGTTTCTGTACACTAATAATATGTATTTTCACCGTTACCATACAGTGTGAGAAGTGGGTATTACTTATACCCTTGTGTAGCTGTGCACTGTATGTTTTAGTAGGCCAAACACTGGATGACACGTGAATATTCACAATAGTAAATGAATGATCTACATGCTCAGAGTGGCGTAAAAGAAAGGGACAGTTGAAGTTCCTCAGCTACAGGTATTAGACTCTACTAACACGTTTGGCTTGTCGTGAGAAGTAATACAGCCCTAGAAACAAACTTCCTCTCTGTCATGTTGAGATCCAGAACTATAAAACTCTCATCTTCCCTTTGTAATTTCTGTCACGTTCAATAGCCCTGGTACTTGAGCCACACTTCTAGGACTTCCTTAGCATGCTGAGATACCAAACCAGCTAACTACAGACAATTAGAGTCTGTAACTTGAATGGAAAAATAAATAAATAAAAATAAAAACATGAATAAATCAGCAGGACATTAGATTAGTAATAAATAATAAAAATAGTATTTTAATGCAAAGCCAAAGTTTCAATAGAAACTGTACTGTATAACATATGCTAAAATAACAGGGTAGAAAGACTTCTCTTAAAACTGGACTCTGGTATGTGTTCTCATACAGAAAATAAATCACATGTATCTTGCTATCATTTAGATGTGAAAGAACTGCCCGGAGCTATGACTGCAGATGAGTGTTTCATTCCGTGAAGAATTAATATTTTTAGCAACAGTAACCAGCACTTTTTGGAGATCAGATAAATCATTGCAATAAATATGACATATAGAGGAACGGACCAAATGTTTTCTTAATTTATCAATTCATCTAATAACAATATAAACTGATGCATTGAGGCTAAGACATGTAAAGCATTAAAAGAAAGAGACACACATCTGGGGCTGTAGAGCATTTGTTTGGTTTTGACTGTTAAGTTGTAGCAATAAGTCCAAGATTAAATTATTCACTCCCATTTACAGAGAAATGATATGAAAACATTCCATTCTAGAAGTGAAAAGTAAATGGTAAATTAATTGCCTCACCAAGCCATTGTGTATCCTCTCTGAGAAACATGTTGAAGACATACACTAGTTACAGAATACCCTGGAGATCAATGTGTTATGCTTAAGCAATAATGAATTTTATGCTGGCCACTGCATTACCAGTTGTCAGTTAAGTATTTTCTTAGTTAGGCCCTTGAGCATTTAGAAGGTAATTAATGATCATGGCTGATGAGAAGATTCATTACAAGTATTACGCATTTTTCGAATATGTCATTATTCAGATTTGTCATAAAGCAGAATCTATTACATCAAAAAGGTTATACACTGAGGACTGTGGGCTTAGGAAATAAATCCACAACAACTGAAGCGCTGAAATAGAAAATACCACATTTCACAAACTTGTGACAGTCCTGAGGTGGTCTGCCTAGGACCAGACTCTTCAGAGGAGCACTAATAGCAGAGCATGCTGTGCAAAAATAAGAAACAAAAAGATTAGGAATGGCAATCCAAATTAGCTCCAAGATGTGATAAAGAGGATGATAGATTTAAGTGCCTTCAGTAATACTTTAAAAATAGATTAGAGCAAGTACTTGAATTCATATCTGTAGGAAAGTGCTTCCATGACCCCAGTATGAGTGAATTTTATCAATTGGAGCGGTCACAACAGCAGAAACTAAATCCTGTCTGTCCCCTCATGCAGAGTATAACCTTGAGGACAAATTCTGTCTACCCATATTCACATAACACTAACCTGCACCCACCCCATCTCCCCTTGTAAAAACATCACTTGGTCATATTAAGCAGACAACTGACTGGGGCTCTTTCTACAAGTGCTCCAGTGCCCCATCTCTGGGTTAAGACAGTTTACATCAGAAATAGGAACCACGGTCTGCAGAAAGAACAGCGTACATCACAACCTTTCCCTTCCTTCCCTGCCTCCTTCTTTTCCTCCTCTGAATAAGCTTTTGAATAAGCTACTCTGACTGATTCTGTAACTCAGGAACTCAAGAGGAATACTTATTGGTTACATGGTGCTATCATTCCCACATTTTACAGCGTTTTGATAGACCTCTCAAAAAAAAACACTTCACATGGTTAAAATGTAAAAAAGAAAAAAGAAAAAACACCAAAGAGAAAGAATAAAAACCTTATAAACAGCTGCTATTTTCTTAAAACCAGTCTACCTCTTTAGGGAGGTGAAGGGATTACAACCCACAAAACACTAACAGTTTGGAAGGTAATGGCTTCGATACATATAAAACTACAGAAAATGAAATTTGGCAGTGTAACTAGAAGACTGTTTTCACCCCGGGGAATGACCCTTGGAGAATTATATTCATTGCTTCCTCAGGTGCTGTCATGCTGACTCTTGAAAATGTGGATCGCTGTTGAAAATAATGCTGCATTGTTTGTTGATTTTGTAGGGAATTCATGAATTTAATGATAGCCATGCTGTTTTTTAGCCAAATACACTGAGCTGTTAACAAAGAACAATTAAGCTGAGAGCTGTTGTTTCCAGTTTGATGCTTCAGAAAAATTTTATACTATAGAGGTGGTACTTAGTAAAAACCATTTGTAAGAAATCTCAGCCCAGAAAACGTGTTCATGTTATACTTCAGTTGCATCAAAAAAATATATAAATAAATAAATGCTGATGTGGAGCTCCTGAAAGTCATACACAAAGAAATAGCCTGATAGCCTGACTTGAAATGGATGAGATCATGAGCCCCATTCTCTAGAGAGATTAAACCATATTCCCTTGAAAATCGAGGCATCAATCTCTGTAAACCAGTCTAGATGTCACATGTTCAGCTGATGTTACGCAGACCTAGACAAAAAAGTTATGAAGATAATAACAGTAGCTATTAACTAAATGCATGGCAAACATCTCACACAATTGCTAATAATTCTCTGAATATATTTACAAGCTGTTCTACATTGGCTGACATTATGCTCCCTTCCAAGAGTGCTCACTAGATAATAGCCTTTGTTCCTACAGGCAGCAACACTGATGTAAAATAGATCTGGACAAAGGGCCCACACACTATGCCATAAATAAGGATGAGAGGATCAGCCCTGAAGCTACCCTTCAGGCTAAAATGTCCATGGAGTTATGAAGATATGTATAAGGCATGAAAATTAAAAATAGACTCCAACTTATGTGCTTCTGCAAAGTCTGATAAACAAGTGTGAGTAGTTTCTTTTTCTTTACCTCTTTAATGCCATATCTGTAAGGGACACTTATATTGTACTATTAATTATTGTGTAATCATAGAATCATAGAATCATAGAATTATAGAATGGTTTGGGTTGGAAGGGACCTTTGAGATCATCTAGTTCCAACACTCTGCTATGGGCAGGGACTCCTCCCTCTAGACCAGGTTGCTCAAAACCCCATCCAGCCAAGCCTATCATCAACCAGTTTATGTATGTTTGGGTTTTATCTTTCCAGTAGTTAAAATTACCGCTTGGTACATGCTATTTGAAAGGTGAACAAAGTTTTAGAAGGGACCAAGATCTAAGCAAATCACTTGAGGCAGGACGTGATGACCAAAAGGAAGGTTTCAGTAGAGAACCAAGATAAGCTGCTTGAACTTTTCTTTACATAACTGATCCTCATTATCTGTAAGGGGGTGGAATGGTACTGCATCATTTCATGTTTACTGGATTACTCAAAAAAATCAGCGTGCATGAGGTTTATGTTTCAACTTGTCTGCTGGTCTGAAGAAGCAATGGAATTCCCTACTGCCCTCAGCATCTCTCTTACCCTTTGCTTCCTGAAATAATTACAGCTTTACTACGTAAGAAAAAAAATGTTAGAATTAACAGCGTTTAGATCCATGTTACAGCACTGGTTTAGATCCTCAAACTTCTGTGAGGTGCAAATGTAGAAGAGAGTCCTTAGGGATACCAAACTCTTTGCCATCATCTACTGTGTCAAAAATATTTCGTTATTTCCCTTCTGACAAGACACATGAATTAACCTGTTATTTAGATTTGCTTATGATGCTTTGGATCTCCAGCTGTATCTAACATTACCAGACAGAGAAGGTATATATCAGGATAGGTTAAACTGACTTAAAGAAATTGCCTTGCAAACAGAAGTATTCATGGGAGCAGTACTGAGAGACTCTTTTCTTCTGTTTCCAGAAAACATGTCCTGTGTTGTATGGGAAAAGGGAAAAAAAATGTGAAATGATGTAAAGCCATGCACTGAAGATACAATTTTATTTAAAGAAAGCACATAAGACTTAGAATTAAAAAAAAAATAAAAATAAAAAGTTTTATGAAAATAATTTTTTTGCCATCTTACACCTACAAGAAAAAACTATGTTTTAATTGATTGCATCTGAAAACTTAAATTCTTCCTCTTTCTATATTTCCCTTTTAACTGAAGTGTTATTTTTCTTTTGTGAGGCCAAAGGCAACAGGATATCAGCTATGAAGGAAATACTTTATCTCACACATGTTTGGGAATAAAGGTGAGAATAGGCTCCAGCCATTTCCAGGACAAGTAAGTCTTGCAGGAGTCAAAAGGAAAGAACAGGAAAACATTCCTGTACTGCAGTTTATATAGTAAAAATTCTCACCTACAAGATTTGTGAATAAACACCACAAAGACCATTAGAGGGAAGAGAGGGCAGCACAGGAATCCTAAAATAAAGCAAAATTAGTGTATAGAAAGTTATTAAGGAAAGAGGAATCCAAAAAAAACAGAAAAAAAAACATTGTGACTTGTGAGAGACCATTCCACCAACTGAAACTAAACACAACTCCCCTTCTCCAAGATCGAGAAATTGAAAGACTAGTAAATGGAGACACAAAGACTGCTCTGAAAGTAATACTTCCCACTGGTGGTATGGCAGTAAAGTAAACCTTCCCACCAATATTCTGTTACATGTTTTGCCGTGTGACAGATGGCAGCTGAGGGGCAGTCTGATAGAATACCATCTGGCATGGAAGGGCATATGAAGCAAAGGTGTGTCACTGAATTCCTTTATGCAGAAAACATTGCACCCATTGATATTTCTCACTGCTTGCTGAATATTATGGAGACCAAACAGTGGATGTGCATTTCAGCAGTGGCAACAGTGGTATGAAAGACAAGCCACATTCTGGACAGCCATGCAAAGCTTTCACTCTGGAACATGAAAAGTGTCTCGTTAAGCTTATCTATGATACTTGTCTAATGGTGGTGACTGTACTGAAAAATAGCATTTTGTAGCTGATAATTGTCTTACTGTGCTACTGTGATCTTTGCAGCCGCTGGAGTTTCCATGGAAATAAATAAGAGGCATTAATTTCAGAGCAACCTACTTACTTTAAGCCAGTTGGGCAAGCTCCTATAGGCAAGTTGTCTGTGTTATGAGGAAGGCTGAACCTCTGATCCAAAGTGAGGATCCTGACTTCCATAGAATTCCATGGAGAGTGGAGAGAGAGAATGCCCCTTACATAATTCTGAATAAACCTGACATTTGCAATTCAATTGACTAAAATATTGAAACAAATAATGTTACATTCAATTGTCCACAAATACTTTATTTTAGAAGTTACAGGATAAGCAAGTTTCCTGATCAATTTAAACAGTCAGCAATCGAGTATTTAAGCAGACCTTCATTTGAAGGTGTAAATTCTGGGTTTTGGTGTGAGCCAATCACAGAGATACATGCAGTATTCATCCTTCTGTGCTACATTTCAAAGTCTCCTGCGTCACATTATAGATGAGTCATATTTTTAAGACCTTTATTGTCATAAATTGTCATTTTGTCTTAATTCTCATAAATGCTTCTTTTACCAGTGATATTAAAGCACTGTAGGTGTGGATGAAATTTACAGTACTGTAAATGTAGGAAAGATAAGGGAGGTTTTACAGAGATAGTCACTGTGGTTTTTTGAGATGGATGTTCTTCCTGCGGAAGGGGTAAAAAGTGCAACTTCATTTTTCAGTTGTCCTGCTACACATTGGACTACTTTATCTGCAACCAGCAAAGACAAATGTAAAAACTCACTCAAAGATTGTCTACTATTCATTAGCTGGTAAAAGATATCATTGATGGACTCCACTATTTTATTTGAAATTTCTTTTGTTATATGGGAAGGATGGATTTGCCATTAAAGCACTGCACTGAACTCCATGTTTAAACTCCCAGCTGTATCACTGACTTTCTATGTCTTGTGAACAGGTAACCCAAGCACCACTATCTAGGAAATTGACTAAATGTAATCTTCTTCCCTAGTGTAGATGGACAAAAACATTTAGCATAAGGTCTTGCCTAACATAAAATATAGTTGATGAAATCTGATAGGATTAAATCATCTAAGCTACCCTACACGCAAACCACAACACAGTTAAGGCTGAAGTTAAATCATGTTAGGGTGATATTTTCCAAGCCTTATCCAGGTCAAATTCAAAAATAAGCCTTATTCTTCTTATATCAAAACAAAAAAAATAAGAATAGAGCAGAGTATGGCAAATGAGTGCATTTTTTAAAAAGAAATAAAAAGATAAATATTTTGATGCCCATTCAAATCATTATATTTTGATTTCCCTCGCTGAAGTCATAGTATTGTAGAATCATAGGATAACAAAGGTTGGAAAAGACCTCAAAGACCATCTAGTTCAACTGTTAAACCATAACCACCATGCCCACTACACCACATTCCTAAATTCAACATCTGTGTTTTCCTTAAACACCTCCAGGGACAGTGACTCCACTACCTTCCTGGGCAGCCTCTTCCTGTGCCTGATCACTCTTTCTGAAAAGAAATTTTTCCTAATCTCCCACCTGAACTTCCCCTGGCACAGTGTGAGGCTGTTATCGCTCATCCTATCATTACTTACCTGAGATAAGTCAGAATAAGTGAAAAAAGCACCAAAGATAAACATGTACATCCATCAACTTCAAACAAAGTGCTCTATTTCCTTTTATTCTTCAACATATTTGTAAAGTTATTACTATTAGTCAAAATGAATTTTTTTTAATGCAGTACTGAAATATGGTTTTAGAATAAACAACATATAAATAGCACTTTGAAAACATCAGGACCAAATAATTTAATAATTCAAAAAGAGTAATGGTTTCACAAATACTTTCAATCAAACATAAATTGCGTTTTCCTGCAAAAACACAGTTCACCTAAGAAATGCCCTCTCCCTGTGCTCTCCAGCAGATTTATGCCTGGCTGCAAAGAGAAAGCTCTGCTGAGCCTTGCATGGCATAGCAGGTGACTTCAGGGTCTCTACGAGTCTCCCTCACAATAAAGAGGGGACAGTGAGGCAAACAAGTTCTAGAGAGGTCCTGTGGTGGAGGATCAACTTGCATAAGCTGCCCCTGTCCATGCTCTTCTCCATACTCACGTATGTATGCCAAAGTGTATGAACGTATGTGTTTGTGCACAGACATATGTATACAAAACACTCCTACTTGCACACATATAAGTGCTATTACTTTATCTACACATGCAGCCAAGAGTATGAAAGGAGAACATAGCACCGGGAAACCTAGTGATATCTGAGAATGAACTTCTGTGTACAATGAATAGACAAAGCAGAAGTGTGTTTCCATGGTAAATTACATTAATGAAAAATGCTTCATTTCTGAGTTGTACCACAGGAGAGCAATTTTAGTGGAAGTAGCAATGAGATATGTAGCTGATAATATTCTTCCTCCTCAGTGTAGAAGAATGGGAGGAACATATCCCTGTTGTACAGTAAATGCCAATAGGTGCAGTCAAAATGTTTATTGTTCTGAAGCCCTCAGGAAATTCGGGTAAAAACTAAAGCCATTTTTTCAATTGGATCATTCAGTGAAATGAATGTTGGTTATAACACAGAAATGAAGCAATGCAAGGCCATTTTAAATTTAAATATATTTTCTCAAGTAGAGCAAGGACTGCCACATTATTCTCTCAGTGGGGTGTGTGCTGCTGTATCAGTTAGCATCTGTTCTTTGCAATTCCTCCAGTCAGAATACAATGATTTAGTAAATATGCAAAAAGCTGTACTTCTGCAGATTATCATTTTTCCTGAGGTGTTTGTTTCCAGTTCATATACAGTAGATGGCACTGGTGGAATAAGAAGTCATGATACATGACAACCTGTGGAAGGTCTACAGCCTACAGCACTTCCACCGTCTTTCAGTCAACATAAACCATTACCTAATTTTTCTATTCTATCGACGTTCTTTTGAATAGGACCCAGAAGAACTGTAAGCACATGACAATTTTTATTCTCCTTGTTCACAGAGCCACAGACTGTTTGAGGTTGGAAAGGATCACTGGAGACCATCTAGTCTGATGATCCTAAAAGCAGGGTCAGCTAGGACAGGTTGCTCAGCTCTGTGTCAATCAGATTTTGAATGTCTACAAGGGTGGAAACTCCACAGTCTTTCTGGGCAAACTCTTCCTGCATTTTCTTAGGTTTAAATGGATATGCCTCTATTTTAATTCATGCACTTCACCTCTGTATTGTCACTGGGCACCACCAAAATGAGCCTGGCTCTCTCTTTGCATTCTCCCTTCAGAAACTTACATGCATTGATAAGAACTCACCTCAGCATTCTCTTCTCCAGGTTGTGCTTTGCAGCCAATCTATTGACAGTCTGTTCTGGTGCATGGGGAAGGTATAGAACATCGCATTTGCCTTTGTTGAACCTCATGAGATTTCTCTTTGCCCATTTCTCCAGTCTATCAAGATCCTTCTGAATGTTAGTGCAACTGTCAAGTCCAACAGCAAATCCTCGAATTTTTCGATCATTCGCAAATTTGTCTAGATTTCTCTCTGGCCTACTACTCAAACCGTCAATGAAGACGTTAAACATTATTGGCAGTGGTATACTACTGGCCTTGAGGTTGACTTTGCACTGCAGACTGGAGACTGGCATTTAAGCCACATTTCAGGCCATTTGATTATAGAGGGCATGGTTCAAACACTGACAGTCATGGGACACGAGCTACCTCCCTAAGATAGTTCCTGTGTTGGAACTACAAACAGTAGTCAAGGAGAAGCCTCACCAATGCTATAAGTAGTGGAAGAATCATCCTTTTTGGTGGTCTAGCTATGCTGTGTTTATTGCAATCCAAAATACAGTTGGCTCTTTGGCCACCAGAGCACACTGCTGGCTCATGTTGAGTTGCAATACTCAACCCCAGCACCCTCGGGTTTTTTCTGCTGAGCTGCTCTCCAGCCATTCATCTCCCAGTCTGTACTTGTGTTTGGTATTGGAAACCTCCTGGATTACTTGCCCTCTGCTGTGGTGCCCTTTCAGCACCACACGTAGGTAATATAAAACATACCTTCCTTCTGAACTAATGTGCTAATATAGACCCTAACCCCCAGCTTAGATGAAACACCTCAAAATGAATTTTTAAAAGTCTGTTTTTTTGTTTTTCTCTTTTCATCACACAGGAAGCACAAAACAGTTGCTAAAGGAATTCCAGGGGAGCATTCAGATATTTTTTTGTGATTTAAACAGCACTTGCTGTTTAATTTACAGAATTGGTGTCTTCACTCTTAAGCCCTTAAAGTGCTACTGAAAGTCTTCCTCTGACTCTGCAACTTTCACCCCTCATGTGAGGTGTGAGGATTAGGGTTGTAAGCCACTGAGTTGAAGGCTCCAGAACCTATCCTGGACCTTCAAATTGCTCTTTTTGTAACAAATAGTTGAAAGAAGTGTGAGGTGTGTTTTAGAAGGAATCTCCTACTGCTGCTTTAGGATGGTTGTGATTTTTCAGGCAAGCACATGGGCTTTCTTAAGATGACATCTATTTTGTTGAAATTATAATAGCTACCACTGGCTAAATTTTACAAAGACAGTGCTGCAAAAATCAAGGAAAAAGTATTTGACTGTAGTCCAAGCTGAGTACAGAGTAAAAAAATTGTCCACTGCCCTGACAAGGCTATTGTCATCTAAGTTACAGAATAGAAGGAAGAACATGGATGAATAATTCCCAAAAAATTCACTCTGAGGTCAGAAGGTCCTATTTGATGAGAACAAAGCAGGTTGGAGATCTCAAATTTGATTGAATTTAATTCATTCATTGAAAATTGTTATTCTAGGACATGAGGTAAATTCCCAGAGCTGTTATTCCCAGTGACTGTGAGATTAGCCACTGCTGTACTCACTCTGGGCATCAAATTCTGGTTCTGCATTTTCTAGATTTTATTAACATTTCAAATATTACAGCCCAACAGATTTGTTTTTTATTCCAGTTTTAGATATAATAATGGTGTTAAAAAAAGTTAAGCCAAATGGAACCTTTTACTTCTAAGTACACTTTAAAAGCATTTTGATAGAAGAAGATCTTAAACAAGTTACAGCTTTCTATTCTGACTCACCATGCGTGAATAAAAGAACAGAGCCAGAGAGATTTCACAGCTACTCGGATAAAATGTGGTTGTGATTGTCAAGTGTGGTTAAGAGTGAGAAGATGTACAATCAGCCTAGGAAAGGGCAAAAAAACTCATTAAATTCCTGTCAGAGTAAGGCACTCTTCTGTACTGAAGAACAGCTGGTAACTCTAATATTTATAACAATACTTTAATACATTTTTTCACTCACCATATATGCATCACACCAGCTTGGAATAATTTCCATTCACCTTCGCACAGGAGGTACAATTGTCAGATGTGGGATACCATTCCTAGAATTTTATTCTCCACTGGACTTCAGTGTAGCACAGTCTCACCTCCCACTGCGTTATATGTCACTGTGTTGTGCAGAAAAGCAGGCAACCTATTGGCTTTACTAATACTCTGGTGCCAAGTAAGAAATATACAGTTTCCACAGAGACCACTTTGGCATTTACTTCATGAGCATCTGCTGCCCACAGCCAGGAGCAGCCTGGCTTCCACTGCAGCCAATGGTGGCAACAGGCAGTTCATGACTTCACCTTCTTCTGAAAGGTGAAGGCTCCCTATTCCAGCTTCAGGCCTATAGCTTTGGGCAGTTATAGCAACTACCACAGAAAAAGTGACAGCAAAGCAGTTGTCATCAGTGTAGCAGTGTAAAATGAAAAATGAGGTTCCACTGACCTTCTCCAGTGCTTCAGTCTATTTTCCTGGATAGAGCTTGAATTTTCAGAATCCATGGAACTAGCTGGTATTGCAAAAGGCCTGATAGGAGAAACAAAGCATGTCAAAAATTTTAACTAAGTCCTGCTGAAAAGCTGATGAGTTGTAAGAAGGAAAGAAAATGGCAAAAGACAATGGAGGGAAAAAAGGAAAAAAAAAAAAAAGAATTTAACTGGACGTGTATTATAACATAACACAAGGGATGGGTAGCATCTCTGAATTCTGGCATAAAAATGTCAGGAATTATGTGGAGTTAAAAGGAACAAGAAATTGTCATTAAATATAATCTATTCAGATTCCCAGAATGATAGCTGGCCACCATCCAAGGCATCCACACAGGGATAGAGAATCCCCTCCTCCTCACAACTGAAACACACAGTAGGGATGTTTGGTGATACAGATGAGAAGTGAGCAAACGCAGGAAAATAGCTTGAGGTATTCTAAATTCATCTCCAATATATGTACCCAACAGACATGAGCATGAATCATCAGTCAGAAAGCCACATAAATGATCATCCTCCCTATGCTGATTTTGTTTCATTTGCTTTTAAATCTGTTGAGGAATTGTTTGGTTTTGTTTTATTTCAAACACCAGAGCCACCATCATCTGTAAGCTCACTTCTTGGGTTACATTCATCCTTTGCAGTTCTATGAAATGAGAGCCTTATGAAGAAAGTCGTTCTTTGTTCACACCCATACATCATCATACAACAAAATCATTGCCTGCAGGTGACTGATTGAAAAAACTAGTTCTAACACTGAAAATGTTATGAAAAAGAATAGGGTGCTAAAATGCCCTGCTTAAGAAAACAGAGCCCGATGCAGAAAAAGAAAAGGTTAGCTTCCTACCAATTAACTTCTGGGGCACAGATCTCTAGTTCATCAATTTCAATCTGATGCTTCATGTCACCACTTTCTAAAGTAAAATAGGATTCACCTCTTCTGATATCAGGAAGGAGAGTTTTACAAAAGAGCTGAGATTCAGATGTCTGCACTTTTTCTCTCTGCAGCATGCAGAGCAGGATGCCACATCTGAGTATTGCAGTGTGTTCACCATTTGCTATTAGCTGGACTCACACCAGGACTGAGCTTCTGGTTATTGGACCTCTGCATTTCGTAAGTGTTGGGACATCCTGAAAGCTCCTTTCTCTTAAGCACTGCAGAATTCAGCACCCCATCACCTAACCACAAACTTACATTCCAAAATGCTGCAGACCATACGCCATGAGTGGAAAAGGAATGCGGGATATAGGAGGTTTGCAACAACTTAACCATTGAGTGGAGCAACATTTGAGCCGTACAATGAAGAAAGCCAAGCAAGGAAAGGGAAATTTTGCAGAGCGTATGTTTTGGATGTAGGAATATAATCTGGTATGAAATGAATTCAGAGACAAAGAGTCTTTTCTGCACTGAAGTACCTAGGTTACAAACATGGAGTATCTTATTTGCAATATCTGCATCTTAGTGACAGTATCCATTTATGTCCAGTGGAGAGAAATAAGCTTTCCCAGAAATATTAATCTGGCTGTTTTTAAGAATCTATCTTGAGATGAAACATAACGGATCACATATTACAGGTTTCTAAAGGCAATTTCTAGATGATTATTCAGATAGCAGCTTCTGTATTGTACATTTCAACAGATGACTACTGTCATTGATTTGTCAGCTTGAAAAGACGGCCATTAAAGGAGTTGCCCAACTTCAGGAATAGTTTAGTTAATAGAACATTTAGATGAACAAGACACCTGAATTTCATTCTTCCCACAGCCAGCAGGTTTGAAACTACTTATTAGCAGAAGGGATTTCTAACTCCTTTCTTCTTACAACAGGTGCATCCCTTTTCAAGCAAGGAGAGACCAAGTGGCAATGCCACTCAGCATAAATCAGTCAAGTGGGTTTCTCTCAGCACTTCCACGAGTGAAGCAGTCATGATCAAAAAAAAAAAAAAAAAAAAACAGAAACAAAACTTAAAACCAGATTTAGGTCCTCTATTTCTTCAGCAAAGACCAGAGGTGAGTCTGTTGATGGATTCCTGGAATACTCGTTTGATCTCATTGAGTCCTGCATTCTCAGTTGCTCATGAAGAATGAAGAGTGTCTTTCTAATACCCAGATGGTTAAGTTCTACTCTGGTTGGGATACGTACCTCTCAGGCACACAAGCAACAATGCCACAGTACATAAATAAGGGTTTTTCATCCTGCCTCTATCTGATGATTTAAAGTATGATAATACCAATTGCTAATATGTAAGGTATAACTAGAAAAATATTTAGAAGGACTACAGTCTCAAGTGAACTTTGACTATAACAGCAGCCCAGACATTACTGAGGGTGGACAAAGACACTCAGGTTGTAGATGAGTTCCTAAGTGATCAGTTCAACCACAGTAGTAGTACTAACTAATGCAGAATACTAACGTTAGGCATATAAATCATTTTCAGTTGAAAACTGTAGGATTTTTTGCATTTCAGGCCAGCAAGTAATTGAACATGTTTGTAGTGGTTTTTTGTTATGTTTCTATTAAAATTAGACATTTATGTTCTTTGAAAATTGAGGTTCTTCCCTCAGTGCTGTATTTATACATTGTTTCATCTCATTCCCATTATTCTTTCCTTAAGGTTATCTAATTTTTACTGCATGACATCCAAATTCTCTTCTGCCTAGTTCCACACTGGATATTATTAGTTCAGTCCTACTTTCTCATGCTGAAGTTGCTGAAGGAAATACTAAAATTCACTCCAAGACTAATCCATGAAGAATGTTGTTAGTAGTCGCTTTCAGTCTATTACTTTTTTTAACATTGTCCATTGTCTTATTAACTTTAAACTGTTCCCTAACTATCTGAAAATCTGCATATCTCTGATGAATAAGCACTTTCCTACGGGCATCATTTCAGATGCTTTATTCAAAATTTAGTCTGTCTCAGTGGAATTACTCCTATTTTACTTCAGCATCATTTTAGTGGTCATTTACGTCTGAGGAACTCACCCCTGGCTACCTTTGCAGTCAACTGAAATAAGCACTTGTAGGTGTGATTCATCTGATTTGTTTTAGATGCTGACTTTAGGATAGGATGAATCACATACCCTAAAATTTTTTGTCACTGCTAAAAAGAGGAGCCTGGGGTGACTAGCTCAGAAACAGGTGTTTCTAGTGCAGAAAAAAATGCCTTTGGTTAGATTAATCCCATCATCCATTACCAAATAAATTGGATCTTTCATAAATCTCCTCTTTATAAAACCTTTGATCCAAAAAATGACTCCAGTCATTCTGGTATAAACTTCGTTTGGCCAAACATGTTGCATTTTATCTAATTTTCTGTTACCTTTTTGCCATAAATTATTTTTTCCATTTTAAATTGATCTTGCATACCGTTGATACTAGGCCAGTAAATGTGCTTTTGTTCAGTACTTTCACCTTGAATAAAATAACCTGCATTTTACTTCTATCTGCGAAGTAATTCTTTCTATTTTCTATGCATTCATTCTGAACTTAATATGTTTTCTTTTGCATTATATGTATATTTTATATGTAACAATGTATCATTTAATATATAGTTCTACCAATCTTTCTGTATTTGCTCTTTATTTTACATCTTCTATTAAGACTCCAGGTATTTTAAAAGTTAAAACCCAACCAATGCCGTAAGTTTGGAATGCAAGAAGTTCATTACTAAATAAGCTTTGAAGGGATACTCATCAGTTCTGTACCTTTAGAATCAAAATTAAAATAACCAGTACAGGCAATAGACGCAGCTAAGCATTAATTTTATGTTCAGTGAGTGGGAGCAGTTATCAAAATCTGTAAACATGAAAAGGGGAGGATTGAAAATTACTGAGTAGTAATGACCCCAGAGCAGTGAGCAATCTTCTCTTCCTGACTCCTCTTTGATACTAAGACTCTTTGCAAAATGACATACTAGAGCATCTCTCTGCTGCTTAGTAAATTCCTTTCAAATTGACTTTATTAATATTCAATAGGAGAGTATTGTAGCATTATTAACAATCCATTATGAATGTGTAAATACCATTAGATTGCCATATTTATTGGAATAATAAACTGTGAACATTTAGCATAACAGGGAAATCGTTAATACAAGGTTATAGTAGGGTGTTTTTTTCATACTCTAAGCAGACAAGAAGCATGCATAATGCATACTTTGCAGCTGGGAGCAGCAGCCTAGATTGCAGAAAGATGTCTTAAATGTGTTATTATTAACAACAGAAACAGATCTTTCAGCTGATCTAAAGTAGTTACTGAGAGAAAACCTGAAATGTATCATCATGAAATGTAATGGTAAATGGAGAATCATGATAGAAAATGTCCTAAGAAACAGCTTTTCTCTGTATTTGATTCATATTCACTGAGGAGTTGATTCAAACCTCAACTGAAAGATGGCTGAAAATCTCCTGTTGAAGCCCATGTATCTTGGGCCATTGCAGGAGTGGAAGGATAAGATTGCTGAAATTATCCACAGGGGTTCAATCTTGTTAGAGTGATATTTATCAGTTAAAATATTAAAAGAAGAATAATGCTCTACAGCAGCACTTCACTGTTACTGTATCAGTAATGTTCATGCTGCGTTTCCCATATACAGACTCTTCCAAACCCTTCTATAAAATTTTTATCTTTAAACTTTGGAAAATGAACTAAGAATTCTTCTTCAGTAGGATACTGAACTAATGATAATATGCTGGATAAATATATATTCTGAATGTTAATTTTCATTCTCTCCTTTTTACTTGTTTTCTCTGTTATTATTGTCATTATTACAGTTAAGGCAACTCATATCACTGAAGATATGAATTCTTAATGTGCTCTCTGTATTGCATTAATCTTTACACGCTTCCTGTACTGTGTATTTAAGATTTTAACTATTAATACTAGGTTACTCAATAGCACTGAGAAATTTGTGCTGGGGGCTGCCTCCTGGAACTCTCTGTGACTAGGAGGATCACATTCCTGAGAAATGACATCATTCCTAGTGTCAAAGGAGACCAACATACATTGTCAGGATAGGATTCAGTAGCTATTAATACAAATTTCTAAAGTCCTATAATTTGGGATCTAGACATGTCTATTTTTCTCACACTTGCCTGTAGAGAACCCTGGAGTAAGTAGTTCAATTGTAAAAAGAGAGCTGTGTACATTCAGTTTGATTGAACCCCATTCCAAGTAAAGGAAATCTACTGCTGTCTTTTATCCGATGGTCTTCTTGGAAGGGGTAATATAAATGCCATTCAGAACTCTACTCCATTTCTTCAGGAGCAATTCTGTCAGAGAGAAAAAGGAACAACAGGATGCTTTGTGCACTGCAAGATTTTGCAGTTTTACCAATATGTATCTACTATTATTTCCAGAATGATGCTGCTTGCCTTGAGAAATAGTAAACTATGAGGTGAGCTGGAGAACACTTTTAAGAAGAAACTTCCCAAGGGGGTGCAATCTTTAATAAGGTAAGGCACATTAAAAGAGGTAGTCAATCTACGCAGTCTGTCTCCTGAGTTTGAGAGTGAGAATGAAAGCAATATCAGACAGCTGACTGTCAGATGAAGACTTGTTGTGCTGTAGTTAGAACAACTTTCTTGTCCGTAATGCTGCATAAGGAAAACACTTCTGAGCATGGTGTATTCTGTATCCCATCCATTTCCTGTACTTATACTAGCTTCCTGGTTCCTTGTGGCCCTTTTCAGGACAGATATCCTCTGCTCAGGTATGCTTCTTGAGCAAATATTTGAAAAAATATAGTCTTCTGAATGATCTGAAGTACACATACATTTGAGTTCACACCGACAGAACAGTTCGCATGATTCACAAACTCAGTTTTGAACATTTGCCTTCAAGTCACTCGTTTGCCCTCAGCACACCACATAGTCATATTTAGATGTGGTCTTGGAAACAAACAGCTCTTGGAAATGCAAAGCCCCAGCAGTGTTCACACAGCAAAGAGAAAATTCCTAGCCTTTTTAGGAGCTTGGTCGAGTAATGATTGTGACACAGAGCTTTAGCTCTAAATCAAGCTCAAACTCAAAGGAGGGCAACTCGAACTTCCAGCTTAATCTCCTCTGAAAGCTTAAAAACTTTTAGGAGTATGGCTTGTTTATCACCACGCTATCTGCTTGAGAGCAAGCAACATAAACATATTTGAATATCCATTCAGAAGTCGAAGTGTGGTGCACTGTGTTTTATTCTTCCTACAGACTATCAAACAAAATTTCCATGGATTTTTGTCTTCTTCTTAAAGACGTAAAACTGACTTTGCTTGCATTCAGCCTCTGTCAGTGATTGCATCAAATTCAATACGAGATACTCTACCTCTTGGGCAGTTCTTATATACAGTTTTGCTATTTATGATCCCCATACTGCACTGGAGGAACCTCTGTTCTATTTACAAAAGCAAATAAAATTCTGCTGTTGAACTGTAATGACCCCCCAACACTTCTGTAGCCATATCCGCACAAAGGCAATGAAACCCCTTACCAGGATACACAGATGAGACGTTTGCAGCAGATGTGTACTGAGCACATATAGAATATCAAAATTCTGTGGTAGCTGTCTTGTTTTAGTAACAGCCCATACAGATGGCGAAGGTGCCTTACAGTTCAGCATTACATCTTCAGAAGTCAGTCACAGATTGTTTGTTTCTTGCTTGCTATTTCCCATAATATAACTAGCCTTATGGCAGCAAATGAGGAATCTGGTGTTCCAGATGCTCTGTGCGTGGTATCTTCTAGCAAAAAGTTAGTCTGGGCTCACCGCAGATGGGTTTGACGATGCCGTGTGGCTCTCACACAGTGCTATTGAAGAGAACTGATGGAAAGTAACACAGATCAGTGTGACGGACACAGGCAAGCACTTCAGCTCAAAAGATAGTACAAATACAGCTGCAAATACAATTTTACCTAACTATGCTCCTTGCCACCACCTAGTGGGTGGCTGGACATTCTGTTTATCCCTATACATTACTGGATTATCTTCTGGGAGAAGCCACATGATTGCTTTGCGTGCGTATTACAGTTAAATGCATTTGCTGAAAATAGAGTCAGTGTTAGCTGGTTCAATTAAGTCAATATCTGCGGCATATATTTATCATAAATGTGCCGCTAAAAGTTAAATGTGACATCTCTTTGCTCTGTATTTAGTTTATCAAGCTGTCTTTGAAAACGCGGACCTACTGAAAGCCCGTAGCAATGTATACCTTCACCTGTTTTCAAATGGGGCAGGATTCGCTTCAACTTTGCCTTTTTTCTTATAATATGTTACATATACCCCAGATACATACATATGTATGGAGATTGGGAGGCTAGAAATGGAGAAAGACAGAAGCCAACTCATTATGCCTTACTCAAATTTACATCAGAACTCTTGGTGTTCTCCTTATGTTTATACATGGTACCCCTACAGCCCTTCAAGACTTATACTAAACTGAAAGCTTAGCAAGACAGAACAAAAATGGATGCAGTCTTAAGAATACATTTACTGCAAAGCTGATTTCAACCTTCTGACAGCCACTATCCTGTTACACCAAAAAGCACTGCAGAAGATTTTCAGCTGAAAACAAAAGAAATCACCTGTAACAAATCCTGTCCTCCCTAAATCACAGTCAGTGGTGTAATAGGCATTGAATTCTGAAAGATCCACAGAACTTACACTTTTGCGATGAAGAATAGGCTTAAAATCTCTGATGTCTAAATGTCAAAGCCACAAAATCTGCAATACACTACATGAATACGGCAGAAAGAAACAGTAAGGCCAATGCTCAAACATAATTCAGTTATCAGGAGATGTTTTAAAACACTGCTTATATTCCTCTTCAAACATATTTTCCAGAAATTATATTTATAGCAATCATTACAGTTCCTCACTCCTTTAAGTACATAGATATATAAAAATATATACACGCATGTACAAGTGTGTGTATAAATATGTCTATATATATGCACACACATTTAAACTTCATCTGCTGTCACCTGCTTTTCCTATTTAGCACTCTGGGCAGCTTGCTGTAAATTACACACCTGAGTACTGTTCCACTCGGATAAGCTGCACTCTCTTCTCTTCTCTCAGCTTTGTGGAAAAGGTACAGGTAAGGATTACCCTGTTCATGTCATACATTAATATATCTTTATACCAACAAATTCTGATTCTTTTCCAGTGTTATTTTTATGTGTATAATTTTTACTGATCTGGGATTTTGCTTGAGTAAAGTGGGGCTGAGTCAGAACAATAAACCTGATGCAGAAAATAGCAAGCTGGACTCAGAAACTGGAACATTGTTTTCATTGTCAGTTGTTTTACCTTTCATAAGCATAAAATCCAAGAGGTGTTTTTATATAAGCCTCATAGCAATGAGCTTATGAAAAAAATGGTCACTGTAACCCTTCCCTATGGCATACTCACATCAGGGAGGTAATTAACTTTAAGGGATAAAAGAAAGATGGTAAATCTGCATTTAAATAGTATACTTAAACACTGCTTATATCTTCCAGATCTAAGCATGGACTCCTTACCCATCCTCATTCATACTGATAAGGATTTGCTCAAGTATTCCAATTGACCTTGATAGGCTTTCTCCAGTGAGTACATACCATCACCAGCTTAAGTGGCCCTTGGGGGCCTCATATAAGAATACTTTCCTTGCTGACTTAAGACTTAATTGCTAGCAACACACACTGTAAAACAATACTGAAGTAATTCACAGAAATTATATGTTTAGTTATTTAGGAACAAAAAGAAGAAAAAAAAAAAAAAAGCAGTAATATGTGAAACACTACAGTCTTTAACTGGCAAAAGCAAGATCTCCTACTTCCAAAACCTGCGAATCTTCAACAATCACAGAATCACAGAATTGTAGGTGTTGGAAGGAACCTGTATAGATCATCAAGTCCAACACCCCTACCAAAGCAGCTCCCTAGCCCAGGTTGCACAGGTAGGTGTCCAGGCGGGTCTGGAACGTCTTCAGAGAAGGAGACTCCACCACCTCTCTGTGCAGCCTGTGCCAGTGCTCCGTCACTGCACTGTGAACAATAAAGATGGAGCTGGTGTACACACCTAAATACACAGGCATTTTGGATACTCTAGACTTTCCTTGAACCAAAACTTGTGTGAGGTGACAGTGAGAGCCTTGGGAATTACTTAGAATGACTAACTCCACATAATTCCAGAAGCCTAATAAAAGGAGCATTGTTAGTGTCTACTTGTAGCAGTGAAGCCATACAGGGGAATATAGAGCAAAAGGAAAGTTAGGCATTATGAAAAACTTGCCTTCAACTTGCCAGGTTCATTGCCCAAGAAAAGGAAATCCCATTTTCAGCATTATTGAGTGTACAAAAGCATGGGAAAACAGTGGTATAATTATATCAATATGCTTTGACCCTATACAAACTTAGCAGTCTTTTTCTATCTATCATCCAGGAGAATCATGTCATGAAGCCTTCTAAGGATGATTTTAGAATGTTCTTTTTTCCTCAAAGTTGCTTGTTTTAATTCCCAAGATGGATCGATATTTTTAACAAATTTCATCTTCTATGAACAGACTTTAGCTTAATACTTAAAGGATTTGATACTGATTATGATGCACAATTCCAGAACAAGATTTGGTGAAACAAAATAATGGTGCATAAAGGAATTGTAAAAACAATGGCATGAGCATGAGCGAGATGCACAAGAAAATAATAATTTTTAAAAAGGTGAAGAAGTTATTATTGCAGTTGAGAGCTATTAATCTTTTGCTAAATGTTTATGGAGCTGTAGCTACACTAAATAAATATTTAAAAATTCATATTATAGAACACCCTGGGATAATATAATTGCAATTATTGCCTATTTTAATCATTGCCTTAGGTCTTAATTTTTAATTCTTACCTTTCACTTTTTCCCTTTTTATTCTGCTAAATAGAGGGGATATCACTCCCATTTGTTTTTTAGTATATCATTTGTTGACTACTGCCTAGTATTTCAGATATCATATGTTAATAAAATGCATTTATATATTTTACTATTCATACATTTTAAAAATTTATATACAGAATTTGGAGTTCCAGTATCAGGTCTCACAAAATCCATAATTTAAGAAGAGTCATAAAGCTGGACAACTGTGTCAACCTTTTTGGTATATTTCAAACAAGTTTAGCAGTCTCTTAACAAATCAAGCACTTTCCCTGAATTTATTTCCATTGTTAGTGAGCATCATGATAGACTTTTAAACTCCTTTCAAGTTAACTTGCTCCTTCAGAAGTGTTTGTTCATTAATGCTATGCAGCCATATTTTCTGACATCTCCCTACTGCGTTATACAAAGAGACGATTTAGCCAAGAAGTCTCGGATTGCATCCTTTTGACACACCAGTCAGTTTACATTTGAGCTCAGGGACATGGCATTACCTAGCCTTGATTCTGGGAAATACAGTAGACTTTCACACAGACAGCTGATATCTTGGAAAATGGTTTCAAAACCAACTGCACTTGGGGAAAAAAAATGCTTTAGAAGATAACATGAATGTCTATAGGTACTAGCTAGGGCTACAGTTCTGATCTTCCATACTGAAATGTTGATTTTCTTTTATACAGTTATTACCAATGCTGTCGACAGACAATAAAGCACTTGGCTTTATATTCTTCAGAAGATAAAGCATATATATGCTTAAAAAGCACATTGATTGTCAAGGGTTTTTTAAAGCTACATATATCTCTACTAAAAATGACTAATGTCTGGACTATGGTAGAACATGAAGGCCATTATGTCTGTGAAAAATTTCCTTCCAGTTTTTTACTTTCTTGGAAGGGAGGGAATACAAAAGAAATGAGTAGAAATGTCCTTTCCCCAAGATGTAGTCAAGGAATCTCTTATGTCTATGTATTCTGCCTGAAGGTTTCTACAGCAGGTTCAAAGGGACAAACTTGCTGAAAACCTCCCTTTATATTTGCCTCAGGGAGTGGGACTAGAGTGAATTTTTCATATTTTCACTTCTAGCCTGAAAACTGAAGTTATATCTCTTTCTTCTTTTCTGTCTTTTTGTCTTTTTTTTTTAATATTAATTAAGGTGTCTTTGATGTTTTAAAAAAAAGAATATGAAAGATAATAATGGTACTAATAATTTTTTTCTTTCTCAGCAGTTAATCTAAATGAATAATTGCAAGTGATGCTTATTATTAGGCAGATCTTGATTTGCAATGCACTGAGCCATCTATCTTTTGCTGCAGTTACAAGAACAACTTGCTATGGGTAAGCCAACATATGATCCTGTGGGGCATCAACTCTTCTGCTGTCACTGCTTGCATACATGTTGCTATTCCGCCGTACCCTGGGGTAGATGGAAGCAAGTTTACCCTTCAGTGAAGTTATTTTCCCTTTATTATCCTGTTGCAGAATCTATCACAGCCCAACAATTCCACAATTGATTTGCTGGCAGCTGAGCCCTGGGGCTTGGAATGTAAATAAGACTCAGAATAAAAGTGATGTGCGCTGCAGCAGTCGACAGTGAGTACAGGTACTTCATCAATTGACCTGATTTCTAGAAAATGTGCTTGCAACCCTGAAACTTGCTTGCAATTACAATCTTTGCAATAAAATATTAGTCTCCATGGTAATGAGAAGTGCCTTCCTAACATATTTAGAAAAAAAAAAAAATAAAGAGGAAAAAAAATGAGGAGATGACAATATCTCTGAGGAAAATGAAATTTTCAGTATCATTTCACAGTTGGACAGCTTCCTGCAGACTTGTCAACAGATTAGTAGCTTTCTGCCCATTTTATACATGGAAAAACTGAGTAATTAATAACCCTCAGGCCTTCCTTGCAAGAAGAAGATTTAATGAGCTCTGTAGCAGTATCAGAGCAGAAGGGCACGTAAATGGTTTTTTCATGTCCAGGCAGAAGAACAACACTGATGGAAGGATGGTCCTGCCTTACTCCTTACAGGGTCTATTAAATGTCATTAAACAAATGCTGCTTTATTAGTTTAAATGTGGAAAAAATTGGGGATGAAAGTAATCTCTGAGCAGAGATTCCATCTTTCATACATCACTGTGCAATGTCAGTCACAACAGGAATCTGATCCACAGGTCCTACCTTGCCAGAAAAGAAATATGAGTTAGGGCCCAGTAGGCAGCAAGAAAAAAATATATATAGTAGGGTCTGTACAAAGCTATGCATCCTTCTGACTGAATTCTGCATAAGGGGCTGTTTTAGAAGCCACATGAGTTGGCTAAAGCTGGTTGTGAAATATCTTCCTGAATAATTTCCCCACAGGAAACAATCAAATAATGGACAAATATCTTCCAGGCTAGGAACCACAGAACAGAAGTTGGAGCGGGGAGAGAGATGAAAACTATCTTTTTCTCTCCAGTCAGACACCCAGAGAGAACCACAGCATTCAGAGACTGTGNGACTTGTCAACAGATTAGTAGCTTTCTGCCCATTTTATACATGGAAAAACTGAGTAATTAATAACCCTCAGGCCTTCCTTGCAAGAAGAAGATTTAATGAGCTCTGTAGCAGTATCAGAGCAGAAGGGCACGTAAATGGTTTTTTCATGTCCAGGCAGAAGAACAACACTGATGGAAGGATGGTCCTGCCTTACTCCTTACAGGGTCTATTAAATGTCATTAAACAAATGCTGCTTTATTAGTTTAAATGTGGAAAAAATTGGGGATGAAAGTAATCTCTGAGCAGAGATTCCATCTTTCATACATCACTGTACAATGTCAGTCACAACAGGAATCTGATCCACAGGTCCTACCCTTGCCAGAAAAGAAATATGAGTTAGGGCCCAGTAGGCAGCAAGAAAAATATATATATAGTAGGGTCTGTACAAAGCTATGCATCCTTCTGACTGAATTCTGCATAAGGGGCTGTTTTAGAAGCCACATGAGTTGGCTAAAGCTGGTTGTGAAATATCTTCCTGAATAATTTCCCCACAGGAAACAATCAAATAATGGACAAATATCTTCCAGGCTAGGAACCACAGAACAGAAGTTGGAGTGGGGAGAGAGATGAGAACTATCTTTTCCTCTCCAGTCAGACACCCAGAGAGAACCACAGCATTCAGAGACTGTGGCAGACTGCCCAAAGTGTTCGTACCAATTCTACTTCACAGCAGTTGAAAAGCCTTCCAGATGTTAGCTGGCTTGCTGAAAAAATTCAGTCTTGTTTCTTCTGAAATAGAGTTCTCTTGGACAGGCAGGAGAAGTTTTTCCAATACCTCAGAATTCCACACAGGAAGGAAAATGACATATTCTACTCAGCTCTGTAGGTTCCTGTTTCCTGCTCTTGATGTTTAATTGCTGTGCAACCATGGCTAAGCAACTTTATCTCACCATTCCTCAGTTTCTCCATCAACAGAGTAGGAAGCTTTTTTTTGCTACTCTAAGAGAAGAGGGGAAAAAAATGAAGGAAGGAAAGAAAGAACTATTTCACTACTTCTTCTTGAATGCCTTATTACTCACCACCCTTTCCTGCAAGAAATAAAAGTAAAATGTTATTACAAATTGCAGCTAGAAATTGTCTAAAAGTAGCCACTCTAGCTACACTCCACAGTAACTCATGTCTTAAATTTCTCAGTGCTTTCCTGGGTGCATACTAAAACTCAGGTATCAGTGTTTGATCTCACACTTACAGACATACCTGTCTGTGAGACAAAATGATTTTAGTTAAGAATACCAGTTTCATTTTACTAATAGAAGAAACATAATTAAAATTATTTCTGCATTTGATGGCATTGCTGCCATCTGATGTCTTGATCTATAGTCTGATGTTGTATAATGCCTACTGGTTAGATGATGATGCTTAACATTTTTGCCTCAAACACTGATGCAGTTTTGAGGTCTTTTTAATTTAGACTTTGATTTATGAATTATGAGCTGGATTCTCTTTTCACATCTCTCTGCACTTCATTATATTACACAGTACTTCATTGCATATATTTCCCAAGAGGTCTCCCCCATTTTTAGAGCTGGCTTTAAAGATCATTTTTTACACCTATGTTTTATATATAGGTCTTGGTCATGGTGTTCTTTACATGTTTCAAGATTTCATGGAACCCATTGTTAGGTAAGTAGGTCTGTGAAAAGGAATAAAAGACAAGGTTGGACCCATAGCTGAAATGCTAAATATAATTGGAAAGGGAACCTTTACAAGGAAAAAGGTACAGACCCCAACTCATTGTTTCGTTGTACCTCATATCATAATTTTATCACTCGGTACAAACTGTCTTCTCCTGACTTACTTACCATACTCAACACTCATATTTCACTTAGGCAAATAGCTATAACTGTGAATGCAAATCCAATTCGTTAATATTGTGTGATAAATTGAAAGGCAAACAAATGTCTTGGTTCTCTGATCACATCTGCAAAGGCTTCTCAAGCAATTTTGTTTTAAATGCTTTCTGTTTTTCCACTATGATATTATTTCTTTAATCTTTTAATGTATTGCAGTACAACTTTGTGTAGTATACAATGAAGTTCTGATCAATTTAACCATAAGACAGGTTTTTAAACGCACCTATTCATAGTTCTATGTATATATAAACATTTACATATTTATATAAACATAGATAACATACTATTAAATTAGAAGGTAAAAATGATGAATTATAAATTGTTTCTGACAGAACAGAGGTGCTTGTACAGACTTTGATTAGGACAATACTATTTTTTTTTTAATTGTAAAACTCAGAAATATTCTTAAATCATATAATGCTAGCACATACAACCAGCCCTACTAGGTTTTCAGTCTTTTTCTCATTCGGCCTTAAATAATTTTAGAAAGGAAATTTGAGTACCTTTAAAGTGATTTAAGAGTTCCACTTTCCATTTAAATTGTCTTCTTTATCTTCTGCTTCTTTGTGTCAAGCATTGACAGTTACTTTTATTTCAATGTCTAGCACAGAGAGAGTGGAGGAGAAAAAAATGTATCCCAGTTAAGTGAAAACTTCGTATTTAACACCACAAAAGTCAAGGCAGATGCAAAGAGTGAAGTAGCTCAAGGTTTAATGTTGAACGAGTTGGCGTAACTACATTGGTGCGCTGGTTGATTATCAATACACAGCTGTTTATTTTTGCTATGAAAGCTAAAGTGTATCTTGTATTACTTCTGAAGAACTGCAGATTCTTATGGTTCAGAGAGCAATAGAGTGGCAGCATCTTTGTTATTTACAAGCTCTTGACCTGCTACAGCATTCCCATTTTATACTGACAAGAACACCTTTCACAACCACGCCTAGAATTGAGCATAGTTCTCTTTCAGGATTAACAACTAATTTTTTTTTTTTAATGATTGTTAACTATCTATGTGGGGAAAGTATAATACCTGGTTAAATATACATCTTAATGCAAGACTCTGAGCTGTTATACTTCAAATCCACCTTAAACACCACATGAATTAAGCAACAAGTCTTCAGTAGATCTGCCCATTTTCATCCACTGAGCAAGAATATTTCTACAGTAGTAGGGCTGAAGTACCTAACACTTGAGTGAACACCTGGCTTCTAAGGAGAAATGCATATATATGGGAGAAATGCATACGATGGGATTTTCTTGTCCTTTTCTGAATACTTTCAGCCCACAGATTTAACCAAGTACAGGATCACCAACTCGAGGATGTAGAGTTCTTATATGTTTTATAGAAATCATAACAGCTGTGTAAAGGGTAGCAACCTGACACACTCTTTCACCAAGAGTCATGGCTATTTTGCTTTCTCTGTGATGGCTGGATAGCCAAGAAGTCTGGGCCAGCCATTCATTAGTGAACATACTCATAGCTCTGGTTAATCACAGAATCACAGAATGGTAGGGGTTGGAAGGTACCTCTAGAGATCATCGAGTCCAACCCCCTGCCAAAGCAGCTCCCTAGCCCAGGTTGCACAGGTAGGCATCCAGGCGGGTCTTGAACATCTCCAGAGAAGGAGATTCCACCACCTCTCTGGGCAGCCTGTGCCAGCGCTGTGTGCCTGCATTGTGAAGAAGTTCTCATGCACATTTGCACAGAACTTCCTCAGTTCATGGCCATTTCCTCTCGTCCTATAACCACACATGCTGAGAAGAGTCCAGCCTCGTCCCTTTGCCTCCCACTCCTTAGGTATTTATAGACGTGGATCAGATCTCCTCTGAGTCTTCTTTTCTCAAGGCTGAACAGACCCAGGTCTCTCAGCCTTTCCTCATAAGAGAGGTGCTCCATGCCTTTTATCATCTTTGCGCCTCTCTGCTGGACTCTTTCCAGGAGATCCCTGTCTTTTTTGTACCAAGGAGCCCAGAACTGGACACAGTGCTCCAGGTGAGGCCTGACCAGGGCAGAGTAGAGGGGGAGGATCACCTCCCTCGACCTGCTGGAAGAATAAACTGAATCTGGAACAGATGGCCAGCAAGAAAGTAAAGTGAAAAATAGAGCAGGTTCTTAACGAAGATGACTGGCATGGGGCATGATGGGAACTGCAGTTACTGCAGCAGAGGTGTAGGAATATGAGACAAATCCCTGTAAAACCACCCTGCATTCCCTCCATACCTCTCACAACCATCTTGTAACTCCTACTTCATTTGTGTTTTGTTTTTACCATTTACAGTTAAACAAGGCTGCAACTATAACAGGCAAAAGAGTTTGCCTGTGTGTACAAATATATGTATACTCATGCAAATCCACCTATCTATATGATTACATGCAAAATAAGCTACCTAAGGCTTTCTGCTGCTTAAAATGCCTTGTAGCAGAACAAGTACATGACACAGAAGTTGCCTACAGAAAGAGATCATTAAATTACATTTAAGAAACAGCTAGCACATTGGCATATAATGTTTGTGCTTGTCCCAACCATTCAGGAGAAGATTATTTCCAGTTGAGAGCATTTGTGCTCAATGGCTACACCCACATTTATGAAGGCAAAATCCAATGATGATGGATTTTTCAGCAACAAAGATGCAGCTTTTTTAACACAGCTATGGTAAAGACTGATATTCTTTCAAGGCTTCTGAAATATTTTGGCTGAATCCCTCATTTCCAGAGTGACTGACATTTTATTCTCATCTGCAAAGTCACTGCAATACTTACAAATGCTGATCCTTTGAAATACGTCTCTTGCACACTCCCTTCTTACAAAAGGAAGATTGGCCTTTGTGCAAATCTGCAATGGCAGGCTTCTAAAAATAAGGACGTGATTGCCACTTAGATAGATCAATGTAGCACACTGAGAAAACTACAGTGCAAGGAGATAGATAATAGCCTCAGACATATACCTTCCAAGAAAATGCATATTACAAAAAAAAAAAAAAAGGTGTTGTATTTAGGAACTGTTTTAAAATGAAGTGCTATAATAACTCAACAAAGAATCGGACTGGAGACAAATTACGCAAGTGTAGCTGATTTAAATCTGATTTTGAGGGAATTAGGGGGCAGGTATTAGCTACGGGTTTCTTTGGGTTGAAACAGAAGGTCATAAAAAGAATAAAATAATTTTTAAAATAACAAATAGATTTACTTCTAAAGTTAAAGAAAGGGAAGGAAGGACTTCTGGGTGTGTTGTCAATGCCGTAAGGAAACGTTAATCAGTATTGTACCGACATGAGGTGATGAGGAGATTTATATCATCTGTTAACCTGGCTGTGTAGATTAGATACATTTCCCCAGAAATGATGATATCAGCAGACTTGCACTGAACAAATGAATTTCCAGTTATAAAACATAGATTAGGGATGTGTGGATGTATAATATGAGCAAAGGAGCTAGTAAGATGAGTATCTGATGGGAATGAGCCATTAGTAGAAATAAATACATCAGTAAGCATGAAAATGTCAAAGCCTCGGCAGAACAAAATATAATATAGAAATGTGAAAGCGATTCAACTGATGTAGGTCTAGCAATTGTCACAGTTAGTCCAATGAGGTAAACCTCAACCTTCGTTCACAGAATCTTGCATATATTTGCATTCACTTAAACTAAAAGTGATTCCTACAGATGTTCATGTTTAAGGATGAACTGAAATTTAGTTCACTGGAATTTGTAGAAGATAGAAGAATAAATAAATGATATGCATGTTAGTTTTAATTAGCATCCTATGTGAGGATGTTTTGTTTTTTCCTGAATTGCCCCCCTCTCTTTCACATAGAGGTCTTTCTGTTAGTAAAGGCTAGAGGTTTAAAATGTAAATAAGTACTGTCATCTCTACAAGACTGCTGGATCTGGAAAAACTGGGAAGACAGTTGACAAGAATTTAAATTGCTAATAGTTTCTGTGCATTAGTTTGGGTGTCTTAAGTTGGATCAGAAAGGAAATGTGACACTGAGGAACCAAGTACTTCCTTATTATGACTAATGCAGTGTGGCAAACCAGCTGGTTTCAGTAGTGATATCAATCTCACTGCTTCTGATTTTAGGAGTAAACCTAGAAGATGTACTGTTAGAGATTATCTCATGTTTCATATTGAACTCATAAGGCAGCCCAACCAAAAAAAAAACCATAAAGACATCCATCTGCCATTTTGTTTCTAAATTTATGATCAAATTAAAGGACACGATGCTTACGGAATGAGTCCACCTATGTCACTAAGGTCGAGGACAAGGGCGAAGTGGACAAGTTCTTTTTTCAACTGCAAGGCTGTTTGGCAGCTCGTAATCTTTACGTATTTATTTAAGATTTAGTGATAAAGGTGACAGAAGTTTCTGTGAGCTCCGACACAGGCTTTGTGACAGCTGGTTGCCAATTTTCTACCACTTTCCCATCCAGAAGCAACTCAGACACTTTGTGGTAGCTACAGAAGAAGCCTGCATTACAGACAAGCGTCTTCAAGGTGAGAATTTCATGTATGCTTTAACAGCATACTAGCCTGGAAATTGTGCTGGTTCAGCTGCTGCCTCCCAAGCAGCCGAGCTGCCCGATATTTGACAGCAGGTGTAAAGCAGCCGCCTGCGGGTGACAGCCGCTGCAGCCCTCCGCAGAGCAGCACTTCCACGCGAGAGATGAAGCCACGAAAGAGCTGGAAAATAACCTTGCTCATTTGAAGCTTGATCGTGCGAATATCTCAAAGAAATAAAAGAAAGAAAAAGAATAGCACTGCAAATCGTACTCCTCTGCCTGCCTGGCTCTCAGCCAGCACTCCTCATCCTACCTCAGTCCGTTAAGATTTCAGTGTGTTTTTTTATTATTTTTTCAGGAAAGCTTCCGCCCTAACGGTTTGGTCGTAGAGCTCAGTACTTCGCCGCACTTTCACGCAAGACGGGCACGAACAAAGCACAGCCGACAAAACCGGCTTCCTTATGCCGTGAGCTAAGCGGGACCTCCCCCTCCACATCCTTCGGCTCGAAGGGCCCTCACAGCGAGCGGACACACCACCCCGGGCCGGTTTGCAACGCCTTCCTGCCGGGCACACGCTCAGGGCCTCACACCGACCCCGCTCCCCCAGCTCAGCCCGGCCCGCCGCGCGTCACACCGCGCCGCCATTGGGCGGGGAGAGCGGGGCGGGGAGAAGGAGGGGTGGGGCGGCCGCGCGGCCAATGGGCCGCGGGGATGTTTCCCGGAGGCGAAGCGGCGGTCCCTCCCCCGGCGGCCGCTCCGGTTGGGGCTCGCCGGCCGGAGAGTTTGGCACCCGGCGGGGAGATGCCGCGCGGGCTCCTTCTCCTTGCAGGTAACGCCGCTTGCGGGTCCCGACCCCCCGGCGGGCAGCGGGGTGGCGGCGGAGCGCGGAGCCGTTCCGGACGGGTTGGCGATCGCTCAGGGAGCCTCCGTCGGTAAACAGAGCAGGGAAACTTTCTCGGCGAGGGGAACGCTGAGTGGCTGGAGCGCTTTAAAAGCTCTCCCGGCCTGGTTTGCTCGGCCGAGGAGCCGCGCTGTCGCTCGGGTGGCACAGCTCCGCTGCGGGGTCCCCGAGGGGCCGCTGGGCGGCAGGGAGCCGTGCCCGGCTTTGTGCTGCGGTTGGGAGCGCCGGGCAGCGGGCTGAGCTCCTGCGTGTGCCGCTCTTGCAAACTTCACGCGCACCGCCCGGCTTCTGCTGTAGTTTCCAGTCTGTGGGCTCGCCCATGCCGCTTGTAGCAGCGCACGCCGTGCTGTGGGAGCGCTGGAGAAGCGAAGGTAAAACAGCTGTCCCGGCAGAGCAGCGTTTGGGGCCAGCGGGTGTGAACCTGATGAGCTAAAGGTGGCTCGTGGGTAAACTGCCTTTCCGTTTGCCTCAACAGCCTGTGGAGACAGCAGGAGGAATGAAGCCTGTGCTGTACCCGAGATGTGAACTATGACCGCTTTGAGTCTTAATTGTGTGATACTTTATTGTCTGATCGTTGGTGTCGTGGAGATTTAGGCCTAGTCCATTAGCCGGCTGTGATATTTGTATGAATTCCCAGTATGGGCTGTGTGAAAGGCTTTCATTCAATTAGCCAGGGCGAAGTTCAGTTCTCTCTCCGATTGCTTGTGTTTCTGCACTCCTCACTCCTTTGTAAGGAAATTATAATGGTTATCGTTCTCGTAGGGACTTTATCGCTCCCTGCGATGCCCCGCTTTGTTATACTTGAAAAGAAGAGTAAGAAATAAAAGTGTCTTGCTCAAGACTTTGGAATTTATCTGTGCCAGAGCTTTAACTTGGAATCTAGAAGTTTCTTGGCTTTTATTTCTGTGCATGTTAACCACGAGAAACTGCCTTTCTTCCAAATTTGAAGTACAAAATAAAGTTGAGGTACGTTCCAGTGATCATCAAATGCTCTGAAACAAAGGTGTTAGATTGTGTGAAATTTCATTCTCCCAGCACAACCTTCCATTTTAATTTTATTTATTCATTTATTTCAGTGGAATGGCACTGTAACTGAGCATTTGTATCTATTTCTTTCAGATTTGCAACCAGCATAATGCTGAAGCTCCCAACTTGGAACAAGGGTTTCACAGAATGGCACAGGCAGAACCTAACCTGGACCATGACATATCATGGTTCCTCCTTCCATCATGCTGGGCTAAGATTGTTGTGGCATTAATTTCCTTCCTCTGTTTTGCTAACAGTTATGATGGAGATTTTGTCTTTGATGATTCTGAAGCCATCATCAATAATAAGGTTTGTCTCTCCTTTTTTGTTTTTTTCTTTCTTCTTCTCATTTCACTTAAGCGTTAATAGGAAAGAAATGATGGCAACAGTTTATCTAAGGAGACCCAAAATATTCACCCTAGTAGAGAACTTCCTTCTGATATTTCTTTTTTTTTTTTTTAGCTTTATTTTTCATGAGTTTGTTTGTTTTTTTTGTTTGTTTGTTGTTTTTTTGTTTTGTTTTTTTGAAGTAAGCTTTCTTTATCGTTGACATACAAGCTGTGCAGCTGAAAAACTGTACAAGATCTTATTCCTGAAACTATTCGAAAAACATGACTTGGGTTCCAATTCATAATAATATACAAAAGAGTGAGCAAATTAAAAGGAGTTGTTTTTTTTCCCTCTGAATTCGACATCTTTAATTTTTGGTCAAGTGAAATATTCCACTTGACAAGTCTTGCTATATGATCAAGGGGAAGGGATCTCTTTCTGCCATGCCAGGTGGACTTTGTCTACTTGTCATCTAAGGCAGCATTATCTAGGATTGCAGCTAATTTAGATGTGTTGTTTGATCACTCTTCTTCACAGGTTACCTGTACATCAAGACTGCCTATAAATCTTATCTTATGCTCATTTCTAAGTAAGAGAGAGCATGCATTAGATTTTTCCAGTATCTCTTTCTAGTAAATAAGAGATTTTTTCATTGTCTCCTTGGAGTGGTGGGTGAATGTACTGTGATTACAAGATAACTAACCAGTCATAGTGTGCAGGATTCTCCAGCTGTGGTTTATGCCATAAAAATGTTAAAGGAGTAATGAAAGCTTATTTTTCCAGTGTTCCTTCTCTAGTTAATGTTTCTGTCATAGCAATAGTTTTGGAAATAGAGGCAGAATATTTTTGTGCCCTCTTTAAAATAGTTCATACATGCAATGAGTAATTCTTGAGTTACTTAAAAACTGAGATGCACAAAATTTTGAGGCAACTTACTGCAATGGGCATTTTAGAGCCCCCACAGTACTACTCTTTACTCAGACAAATTTGTATTATGCTTATTATATATGTCATCACGCCTCAAGTTATAGATGTATAGGGAGAAGGTCCATCCATCAAACTGGAACTAAATCTCAAAGCTTCTATGCGAATACTCTCAACAAATTAAGATCCTACTGTCGTTTGGTTTTTCTGTTGTTGTATTTTTTTAAAGGCATTATATTTTATATTACACAGCTCCTGGAAGGGTTTCATTCTGCAAAATTTTATTTGGGACACAATTATAATATTTTAATGTCCTGAAAGAGCAAACATATGACTGATGTTGAAACGAGGCAAGTTGTTTTGTTCCTGTAGAACTTTCACACTTGTAACCTTTCTCCATTTCTCTCACTTTTTACTTCAGAAATGTTTTTATTTATCTGTGCAACACAACAACCTTCACTAGGATTATAGCTACTGGCAGCGCTGAGAAATTCAGCCAGTTGCTTAAACAGATTAATCCAAATCAGGTCTGTTATTTAAAAAAAAAAAAAAACAAAAGGAAAAAAAAAAACAACAATCACAACTGTGAGGCTTACTCTACTTTTCGTATCAAAATCCTATATTATCCCATGGAAATTAAATGAGATGTTGTCAACAGTATCATTTTAACACATAGATAAGTAGAAATATATATTCACCAAACCCATAAGAAAGGTGAGGAGATGGTTACTATTTAGTTGGGAGGAAGAGTATATAGAAAACACAGAGTTCATTTTAAAAGCCACAGCATATTTTCCATATTTTTTGCTTTTGCAATAGGAGAGAAAACAGATGAAATAATTCCATAGATTTACTGAGTTACTATATCAATGTCTTCTTGCGTACCATGCGCTTTTCTTATTATTTTTTTTTCTTTTTTTAATGCATTAGCTCCCCTGCCCACCCCTTCCCCAGCCAGTCTTTCCAAATTAACAGTGTATCTTTTGTTTTAAATAATTAATTAGTCAACCCTATGCCTACCATACTGTGGAACATTTAGCTGTTGGATTTTATTGAGTTCAAGGCCGTTTCCTGGATGTTTTCTTGACATTTTAAGCAGCATTTTAACTAGTACACAGCAATGATTTTTGTCTTCATAAACTTCAGACACAATGTGTTTTTTCTGTTAGCCTTTTTGTAGAAAAACTGAACTTTCTTTTCTAGAATTGAACCCTGCTTTGTATGGGCTGCTTCTAATCAAGTATTTAGAGATTCTTTGATTTGTACTTTCAGTTCTGATAGAGAAAATCATATGTAACTTTTTATCAGTTGTTACTTCTAGTGCAAATGAGTTCCTTTTTTAGAGTAATAGCACTGTGGGATAATTGATATAAACAACTTTATCTCACAGAATTTAGATACATGAACAAGATAAGTGACTAAGAATTTCTAGGTCATAAGGAGATGTAGTATAAACACTAAATAATTCTGGTATTTATATTTACCTGCATTCTTCCTGTTGAAGACAGAAGTCTGATCCTGGAGGAATAGGAAATACTTTGCTCATCTCAAATATATTCCCCATCACTGGAGATACCTGTGATGTAGAGAATGTACTTCTAAAAGTGTAGTACTGTTACTACAACTATGAAAAGTATTTCTCATAGTTCATTTCTTAGACAGGCAAGTACAAGGAACAATGCTGATCCTTGGGGCAGCAGTCTGAGGGCTACAGTGACTGCTGTAGATCCATCCTGAAGAGCACAAAGGCTTCAATATGTGTTGGTGTACAACCTAGTCTCAACTTGTTCCTGTAAAAGCAGGCTACATTCATTGATTTAGTGGGTTGTTGATGAGCTTCACTCCTCGCAGAGTCAGATTATGACCTTTACTGTTTGTGCATGCCATTGGGGAATGGAATTTGCTGAAGGCCAAAATTGCAGTTCTGGGAGAAAAAAAATGAAATTCTTTTGCTTGACAACAGAAATATCTTTCAAAGAGTAAAGAAGTTTCACACTAGAATAATTCTTAAGTTCAAATGGGATTCCCCTTGAGTCCTGATTTCTAAAGATTTTCCCTGAAAATGCCTTAATTTACATCCACAGTATAGGGCTTTTCAAAGAGTGCCTTGTTAGCAGTCACTTTTCTGCTTGTTTATTAGTAACATATTTCAGAATGCTTCTCTTCATTTGACAGTATGTTGTTGCAAGATTTTTATTGTGCTTTTCTATCCTAATTCATAGAATCCTTCAGGTCAAAAATGACCTCTAAGATCATCAAGTCCAACAATCAAGTCATCACCACTATACCCAGTAAAATCAAAGTGACATATCTACATGTTTCTTGAACACCTCCAGGGACAGAAACTCCACCACCTCCCTGGGCAGCCTGTTCTAATGCTTGACCTCTCTTTTGGAGAATAATTTTTTCCTAATGCTCAACCTGAACACACATAGTGCAACCTGAGACTATTACCTCCCATCCTATCACTAATTACCTGGGAGAGGAGGACAATCCTCACCTCACCGCAATCTCCTTTCATGTCATTGTAGAGAGTGATGAGGTCTTCTCTGAGCCTCGTCTTCTCCAAATTAAATGATGCCAGTTCCTTCTGAAGACTTGCACTCCAGACCCTTTACCAGCTTCATTGCCCTTCTTTGAACACACTCCAGGGCCTCAGTATCTTTCTTGTAGTGTGGGACATCAAACTGAACACAGCACTCAGTGTGCAGCTTCATCTTGTGCTGAGTACAGAGGTGTGATTGTCTCCCTGCTCCTGCTGGGTACACTATTTCTGACACAAGCCAGGATGCCATTGGCCTCCTTGGCCACCTGGGCACACTGCTGGCTCATGTTCAGTCAGCTGACTAGCTAGCACACCGAGATCCTTTTCCTTCATACAGTCTTGCAGTCATTCTGCCACAAGCCTGTAGTGTTGCATGGGACTGTTGTGACTGAAGTGAACCTCATACAATCAGCCCCAGCCTGTGAAACCAGCCTATCCAGACCCCTTTGTAATTGTTAACTGACATTGGCCAAATTTGATCAAGTGATAAAAAACTATTTTTCCTGGATTTTTTGATGGATAGGGAACTGAATGTACTAGGAGATCAAAGAAAAACTTAGATATTACAAGTTCAGTTTAGCAGCAGCCATTCAGTGTGGCCCAGATATTTGGTTGTATATTGAGACTAGCAGTGGTATGTTATCTCTTGCCTTTCTGGCAGGCAAAAATGCAGCTAAAGATAAGATGGAAGGCACTGTAGAGCACAGGAGGCTTTCAAGATAGTGTAGAAGTAAGTGATGCAGTAACAGTGTTTGAAAGAAACTGGAGGTAATGAGAGTTAGAGTGGGGCAACTTTGTAAGTAGATGGAGATGTAAAACAATTAAGACATAGGACACTAGGCTTTGAAAGACCTTTCATGGGTTTAGTAATCTAGTTTATCTCCTTACTGTTGTTTGGATTGGTTATTTGGTCTGTTTTGATTTGTTGGTCTGTTAAAAAAAAAAAAAAAGAGAGAGAGGGTGAGAGAAGATGAGAGTAGAGTAACATTTTTCTGATTGCAGGTATAACATCAGCACTCATATAAAAGGTAATCATTAGCTAGTACAATTTTGTTTTTAGGCTCTGTCTTAAGTGTATTTAACCTGTGTATTTGCTTATTAAGATTTGTCCTGGGAAGAAGGAGAGTAAGGGTGGGTAGAAGATGAGCGTATTGGATTGAGCTGTTGACAGCTTACTCTCACAAAGAACTAAGGAGGATGCTACTAAGTCGTCCTCTTCAGAAGGGTGGCTTCCTTATTTTTGTCCTCTTGAAAGTCTATGTTTTCTACTCAGTAGTCTAGGTTATTTGAATGTTTTCTGTATCAACGTGGCTTTAAGAGAAAAGGAAAGAGTATATTTACCCTTTAGAGTGTTTTTGGTATTTTCTTAGGCTCTGATCCTGCCCAAAATTAACTTGATTTGTTCATTTAAGTTTCCACTATTAATTGTTTGGGGCAGTAGGCAGAAAAACTTAATTCTTGGCTTCATGTATTAAAAAATTTTTTAAAGTGCTAATTAAATAGTATTCTGAGCAAAATAAGACTTCAGAAAGAAATAATTGTTGTTTTCTATCTTTTGTCTCCTTGCTTTCTTCTTTTCATTAATAGTTATCCTTCTTTCACTGTTTTAAAAATAGCTATTTGTCACAGTGGCTTCTTCTGCAAGATAACCTTAAAGTAATATGGAATTAAAGACATTTTACAATACTACTTGGTAAAGGTCTTCTTTTGTATGTATTCTATTGCAAATATTGGACCAGATTATCAACTGACATAAATACTCATCGTTCTACTAAATTCCATGTAGTTATGCCTACTTTTAAAGGTCAAGATGCGTTGATTCTTTATGATGACTTGGATGTGCTCAATAAGTGGGCACACAATCTAATGAGATTTAACAAGGCCAAGTACAAGGTGTTGCAGTTGGATTGAGGCAATCCCAGATACAAGTACAGGATGAGAGAGGAACTCATTGAGAGGAGCCCTGCAGAGTCCTTCCAGTACTTGAAAGGAGCTTACAAGCAGGAGGAAGATCGACTTTTTCCAGTGTCTGAATGTGATAGGACAAGGGGGAATGACTTTAAGCTAAGGGGGGAGAGATTTAGGTTAGATGTTTGGAAGATATTTTTTACTCAGAGGTGCTAAGGGGGGAGAGACAGATTGCCCAGAGAGGTTGTGGATGCCCCATCTCTGGAATTATTTAAGACCAGCTTGGATGGGATCACGGGCAGCCTAATCTAGTGTTTGTAACCCTGTGTGAGGCAGGGAGTTTGGAACTAGATGATCTTTAAGGTCCCCTCCAACCCAAGGCATTCTGTGATTGAATGACAGGCATCCAAAACTTGACCTTCATTGCAATCTTCTGTACCTTGCCAAGTGTTAGTAGAGAACCAGCAAAACTCCTGGTATATCTGTGGTAACATGAGGTTGTATTGCTCATTTGTGTTATAGCTTCTTCGAATCAAACAAATGTTAAGAATCTGATTTTTATTTCAGGACCTCAGGGCAGAAACCCCACTTGGTGACCTGTGGCATCATGACTTTTGGGGTAGCAAACTCAGCAGCAATACCAGTCATAAGTCTTATCGACCACTTACTGTCCTAACTTTCAGGTGAGACTTGCTATTTTGCTCTAGGTCTGAAGACTTTTTTTAACTCATATTGGCATGTTGATTTTAGGGAGGAGACTAAGGAAAAAGGGAGAGACAAAGTGTCTGGAGGGAGTTGGATGCCTTTCTTTAAACTGATTTTTCTGCTCACTGCCTTAATCTCAATTTGAGTTTTAATTTTCAAATTGTTTCTTCTTCTTAGTATGCGTTACTTTGACATTCTGTTTTTCAATGTACTTTTCAGAGATTGCATCTTATATACTATGGTATTTGGAGCAATACAATTCAGTGTGCCATCAAGGAACTAAATGCATGTTGCCTCTGCTTAGCCCTGCTGCCATTTGCACTATTATTGTAGTTTCTGTTCCTTGCTTTGCTAGTGAACTGTCTGATGATTCTTTTTATAAATAGCATCAATCTGCTCTGACCTTTTGCCACTAGGACACTGAGCAATTTTCCTGTCTCTATCCCCCTGATGTTTTCGTTACAAGTGAATGTTTTTCTGAGAGTCCTAGAGAAAAAGATGTTTGTCTATTTAACTTGCTGGTTTTCTCAGACAACTAACAGTTTTCAAGGAGTCCTTCTGTAGATGCTTAGCTTACGTCTTCTGTTTGCCCAAATCCTTGTTCAAAAAAAAAAAAAAATGCAAAAAATCCCCACATAGTAACTGGGCACAGTAATGCAGAAAATCTTTAAGAACTGGGCCATAAACTTCTTTACTTTCTCCAAACAACTCTGTGCTATGAGACCAGCTGCTGCATAATGTGGAGTTGGCACTGACTGTAGAGTTGTGTCTGGTCTAAACCAGGAACTAAGATTGGATTTTAGATTCCTTCTCAGATTGAAGCAAAAGCTTTGACTCTTGAGTTCAGTGTTAGTCTTACAGCATAATGGGTTTCACTGTCTTTTGAGGTTTCTTCGCATTGCCATTGAGGAAAATATGCAACTGAGTGGTATGTGTCAGCATCTTCAACTTAGTAAGGCTTTCAGTGATTAAACACCACATGCTTCCCTTTCTTTTCAAGGACTCTGTGGTAGATTCCATCTTTAGTAATGTCCTGGTTAGTTTAAAGAGAGAACGGGGTTACTGTCATTACTATTTCTGAAAATATAAATGAACATGTAGGGATGGTCCATAAAATATTATTTTCACAAGTAAGAACTTGGCTTTCTTAATTTCCCAAAGCTAACTTTTATGCGTATCACATTAATAATGAGTTAGGTATTTTTAGTGTATTTCATTTAAGCCAGATGCAAGCTGGTCAAATGAAGTATTTGAAGCTATAAGTTTCTATGTATCTCACCTACTTATAAAAGCACACAGAAAATAACATACTTCTCCATTTATCCTCTCAATTTTGCCTCAAAGTTCGTATCTTGGATTGGATCTTAGGCTTAATTTTTTTTTACTTCTTTCTGATACCTGTGTGATATTTGTTTCTAACCAGTCTCATAGATTACTGACTAAGACCTGCTACTTTACTACTTTCTGGACTGATGCTGGATTGTACCCAGCTGCTTTCTACATCATCAGTCCAAATGCTAGGATGTTTTTTTCTGCTAGAATGCCAGTAGAAATCTTAGTTCTGTGTATATCAGTTTCCACACTGTGCATTTGTTTAAAAAGATTTAATCAAGTTGCTTGTGGACACTGTCTCTCTTAAGCCCAAGGTATCCCTCGATAGGCTGGGACTTTTGTGGTGCAGTGTTATTGCATTGCAATATTGAAGTTGTTTTGATAGCCAAAAGGCAGTTCTAACCTATCATAGGTGTGATTAACACAACAGCATTAATATACATCTTTGAAGAGGGTTAGTATTCTAAATATGGTATCCCATATGAATACCTCTAAGTAAAGATCAGGATGTTGTTTCTCGTCTGCTGTGCTGATGAAGTGGTAAGGCTATGTGTGCCAGGGTTTGCTTGTGTTTTTCAGCCTTTGTTTTGTTTTTATCCTTAGCTTTTGTTCGTTTCTCATAGTCTTGGTTTGGGGGTTGGTTAGGTTGTCTCTTAGTGTGTCTCTAACTATTCATGCAAGTCCTAACCTTAATGCTTTTGTTTGTATATAGAATTAATTATCTTTTTGCTGGAGGCTTCTACCCAGTTGGTTTCCATGTCATCAATATCATACTGCATTGTACTATCTCAGTGTTGATGCTTGATGTGTTCTCAATATTATTGGGTGGATTGCAATTCACTAATAAAGGAAGAAGACTAAACCTGGCTCCAAAGACATCTCTTCTAGCTGCTTTGCTGTTTGCTGTACATCCAGTGCACACCGAATGTGTAAGTACTGAATACTTCTTTCCAGCAATTTATATCTTAGAAGTTCTTGACCATCTTGACTAATTAGCTCTGACATAGCCTTTTACTATATTCATTGCTTATATATATATTCTTAACGCTTCTCATCTCTTGGCTTACAAGAAAAATCAAGTATTACGGTTAGTGCTTCCAAAACCTTGTAATTCCACAGGGCTGGACCTTATTAAAGAAGATTAATTAAATCATTTAAGTACCATAACTGAAGAAGGATAGTCCTAAACTACAGAGTTTTCCTAATTGCTGGATTAAGAATTCATTACTAGAAACATTAGCACATGAGTAGCCAAGAAGAATAGAAGATAAACTGAATGCAAATTTGTAACCACTTTTCATTCCAATTTGCTTTGATAAAAAACAAGATGATGGAATATTGGAGTAGGGTTATTACATACACTCTGTATGTGACTATTAGAATACTTTATCCAGTTTTCAATTCATGATGCAAAGGGGATAGTGGGAAAAATGAAGAGGACTCAGAAAAGCCATGAAAATGATTAAAGGATTGGAAATCATCCCATGACATGAGGGATCAAATTCCATGGATTTATATTTTTAGTATGAAGGCGAAGATTAAAGGATGGTTTTTTGGGTTGTTTTTGTTTTTTTCTTTTTAATCACAGCCAGTAATTATGTAAATGGGAAGCAGAAATTTGATAGTAATGGGCCCTTTAATAGTGCAGACAGAAGCATAACAGTGGCTGGAAGTTGAAGCTACAAAGATGCAGAATAGAAACACGACATATGAGTAGCATCCAATTAAAATACCTGACCAAACATCAAAGTCACTGTGTGCAAGCTCTAGTGAAGAGGAAATTATTTTCTTAAGAAGCTCTTCTGCACTCGTAGCTAAGAAAGTCTTATGGCCTTATGCTGGTGTATTTGCTGGTTTTGGTTCCTGCTTGCTTAATATCTTGTAAGTAAGAATACATGAAATATAAAATAATTGCAATGCAAGATTAATTTTTTTAGAGTCTGGAGGGACTAAGGTACTTAAAAGGTACTAAATTTAACTTCAGCTCTAGTCCTAGAAATGAACACTGAATCCTCAGTGTACCATGTTCTATGTATGTGACACTGATTTTTCACTTACGGTATGGCATGTCTTTGTGGCTCTTTTTCGTTCCCCATTGTATGTGATTTATGGGGAAGAAGTCACAGAAAGCTGTGCCTCTCAGTTAATAGGAGATCTTGTGCATACTGGAAACCTGGAGGAAGGTTCTGTATTAGCAAATTCTGAACTTTAGCTTCACTTTATCTGGCAGTGCGGCTAAAAGATCCTGTAATTTGTTCTCTCATGCTTGCCTACAGAAGAGCTTTTTTATTAGAGCACCTAGACAGAAGGGCCCCTGGTATGTTTTCCAAAATCAGTTTTAGATGTCGAAGTGAAGTAAAACAAGTCCTCAGTGCTTCGACATATAAAGTGAAATCTCACTGGAATCTTAACCATAATCTTGCTATTGACTCCTTTATTAATATCCATAATTTTATTCTTTCTTCTTTTTGACTCTAAAATTATATTTGTGAGTAGGCAATGGTTATTCAGACAATGGGTCGTGTCAAATAAATCACAGCTGACACCGTCTGACAACTATGTGAGCTTTGAAGACTTGCATACACTTTGGGCAAACATTGGAAGACGAGGAAGAAAGTAGTGTGCTTACATAACATGTCTCTTCTAAGATCCAGGAGCTGACGGAAGCTTCTGATCATCTTCCCAGTAAATGATAAATCTTGTTGCACCATAACAGACATGATATGGCTATGGTTCTAGCATAGCATATAGCATCGTGAATGCATGTTAAGAAGCATCTCCTCAAAGAGCATTTCTCATTTTAGAGCTGTGAGCTTCAGGTAGCACAACATTCTGGTTATGAAATGAGCTGACGTATTTCAACACAGAATTGTTAGGAATCTGTCGGTCTGCTGCTGTAGTTTTTGGTACATGCAGCACAAAGCAAACTTGTCACGTAAAGCAGATCTTGAAAAGTTTAATGCTTTCAGTAGCTATGTAATAAAAACATCTGTCATTATCATTTTTTTACATGCAAGTAAACGCTGCTGCGGCACCATTCTCTCTTTAATGAATGTTTATTCTTTGTAATGCTTGAGGGATGAAATACAGACGTAAGAATATGCCTGACACTAATTTAAAATTGAATTTTTCTGTTTACCTTGTTATCAGAAATTATGCAACTGATCCTGCATCTGAGATGAGAAAACTGTACATTTGGAGTCATCTAAGGCCATGTGTGTGTTGTTTGCTCCTTAGTTTTTATTATAACAAATTGGCATTTATTTTTAAAATTGCCTCAGCTCGCCTTTACTTTTATGACATTAGCTGAGAGCAGCTTTTGAAACAGAGTGATGCTTCATTATTGTCACCTTTCCAAATACTTCCTCTGTGGGGTAGAAGAAGCAGGAAGTTAGGTGCATGGCTTTGAATGAATTTAGAAGTTTTTGAGGACTCAGTTTAGGAATCAGCAATTTCTTCTTTCGTGATGCTCAGCTGAGGCTGAGGGTACAGCAGAAGAGAGCTGCTTCTGTGAATTCAGTTCTACTCTCACGTCTCTATACTTTCTCACGTTCTGATGTTATCTACATGTTCCATCACGTTAGACTGATGTGCAAAAGAAAAAATGTCCTTTCCAAAAGGAGGGTTAGCAAATGTCTTGAAGCTACGTGAAAATACAGTTTCCCTTTTTACCTACCTCTCTCTCACAAGATGAGACAATGGATGTAGTAGACAAGAATCAAATTTTCTCCTTTTGTTCCTGAGCTGTCACCTCATAAAGACCAATGATGTTCATCTTCTCCAGGAAACACAGAACGTGGTGCTCCAGCACATAGATACAAACTCAAAAAAAGGAGTCTTTCCAACCTCCTTGCTCTGGGTGCTTTCTCTAATGAGGTCTGAACTTTTGGGCCTATCCAATCTCCTGCCACCCCACTGTGCTGTTTCCCCCAGAAAATTCATAGCACATTCTGAATTATTATTGTTATTTTTTTTAAGTCAGAATGAAGATCCAAGAATGTGTGTCTCAGCAAGTTATTGTAAATGCAAGTTAATGCCTTGAAGCAAAGCTTGTTGATAGTCCCAAAAACGCTCATAATTTAAATAGTTTGGCACAGAGGTCCCAGGATAAGCTTCTGATTTTAATCTGCCTTACTCCAGCTTCTGTTACAAGATGCAGTTGCAGGTATCTGTAGTGTAATCAAGTAATACCACACAAAAAAACTGCTAGAGGATGGCATTCCAGCAGGCTGAAAATTATTTTCTTATTGGGAGATTTCAGACTGCAATTTGAAGGCTGCCTTGTGTTCTGAAAGTAGGTAGTCTTGATTTGTACTTCAGCAGAGTTGCCAATTTTGTAGGGCTTGAAGGATGTTTATTAAGAGTTCTACTGAAAGACAGTGTTATCCAAAAATCTGATGGGATGGGATAATATGCATTTTCTTAAATTAAGTCATTTTTAGTTTCTTAGAAGTAGTAGTATTACATAAAGTTAAGCTAAATACCTATTTATTACTAAGCAATATCCAGTAAAACTTATGTTACTGCTTGGAAAAATTAAATATCACTAGTAGAGTAAATGAGATTAAAAACAAAAAAGTAAATTGCATCAATAGTTTTATACTTTCACATTGTATATGTGTGCATGTGTGTACCTTTTTGTCAAGATTTCTAAGAATAAAGTCTGGTAATCTTAATTATTTTCTCCTTCAGGTCGCAGGGATTGTTGGCAGAGCAGATCTACTATGTGCCCTGTTCTTTTTGTTGTCATTCCTTGGCTACTGTAAAGCATTTAGAGAAAGTAAGCATTTCATTTCCATCTTTAATTTTATATTTTGTTTTATCTGTATTCATAAAGTATTGCAAAATGAGAAATGTCATCTAATGTGGATTGAAGCTGTTAATGCTTATATCCTCTGAAAATATATATTGAGAAAACTCTGCTTTAGCAGATATTTGATTTTAGAAGCACTAAAAGGGATGATGTCCTTAATTCTTGTTAAACACTAATCATTTATTTACAGAAAAAATATTTTGTAATAGGTTTATATGTGAAATGATTTCTTGTTTAGAAGAATATTTTATGAAGCATTTTAGAAAGAAATCAAGCCTGTATATTTCTATTATCAGTGTTTTAGTGTACTTACGCCATTGTGTTGGAATGGATTAAATGGGAGTGAACTTTAGAAACCTTACTTATAAATCAATCTTTATTTATTAAAAAGTTATATGAGTAAGCCCTCTAATTTCTTGTAATCTGCAAGTGCTGGTGTATACACGTTTGTTATAGTGTTATTTGTAGGATTTTTTGTAAGACAGTTGTGTTATTTTAACATGAAAAATTCCTTCAAAGATGTTTTTTCAACTGAGCTTTTAGATGTGTTGTATTATTTGATCTAAATGCAAGTTGACAGTTCAAATACTGTTTTTGAGAAATTGTCTTGGGATTTTTAAATTAGTACACGAGAATACATCAATTGGTTATGAAAAACTGAGCAGAATAGGCATTTTGGTTTCCAAATGTGTTCTAGCACCGATAATAGGGGAATCATTTGGCAAACACATGAAGAGCTGTGCTACAAAGAGCTTGGGCTGTATCAGTTCAAAAGCTGCAGTCTGTAGTGTTTATCAGCAGTTGACAATGATCTAGAGTAACAACATAGTAATGGGATTGCAGGATTTAGTGTAGTGGGTGGGGAAAAGGGGGAAGGTAAGCTAGTGCACTGTAAGCTCTGGGATGCTGTCACTAATTAAGCTTACATCGCTTAGAACTGTTTTGCTCATTTCTACACTTGATATCATAAGTTTAACTTGTTCACTTCAGATTATATTTGTGGTAATTTCTGTTCACTTCTTGATCTTTTTTGCTCTGAGTAGATTCCAGTTTTCAACTGAACTAATGTATTGATGAGAACGGGCCTTGGGACCTTGCTTGTAAGAAAAGAATTAATGAACCTATTTTATCTGTTTGTGTTTGGATATTTATTCTGTCAGCACCAGGGTAAATCAGACATTCAAATGTTGACTTTCCTTATTATTGTTAGATGTGTTCTTGTATGCTTGGGGAAATAATTTTTGTTTGAAGACCTCTAGAACCAAGTTCAAGGGTGGCCATTGGAATCTTTCAAATAGGATATCTCAGGAATTACTTAGAATGTGATGTGTGCTCTGATAAGGGATATTCTGAGTGTTTTTACAACTCTCAAAGCCTAGTCTAATGGCTTTAAAAAGTCAGTGTAATTTCAAAAGTATTCTTGTATTAAAGTTCTTGTCATTGATATAAAGAAAAAATATTGTGAAGTCAAGTTAGTAAGCAGCACTTAGTTGTTTTGTTGGATGCTATCTCACGACAACACCAGAACTGTCTCTTCCTCAGGTTTGTTAAGGAAAGCTATGGCCTTTATGCCGTCATAATTGTGCCTTTTGTCTTTCAGATTGCATTTCAGTGCTTACTGTCACCTTCACTACCTGATTTTCTCTCAGATAATTCTTCTGCAGATCGTATCTTGCATCTCATATATGAGAGAATGAAAAGTGTACATCATCCAGCACTGTGGCGAGCATAATAAGGTTTTTGGCAGGTCTTACATGGAGCCTGAAGGGAGGAGCCCAGGCTTCTGATTATTTATTACATCTGAATCTTTTAAGTTTTCAGGTCAGAACAGTTCTAGTCTTAAAACTGACTTTGAAGTGTTTCGGCTGGATTTGTTTCTCATTCTGGATGTGCCTTGCTATAATAATAATTTCTAAACAGAAAGGTGGATGAGGTTGACTACACAGCAGTATCTCCACAAGCTTAATCTTGAGCCTCCTTAATCAGTTGTGTTTCACCTTCTGTCCATTACGTGGGTATTCTCAGATTTTACTGAGCACATTTCCCTGCTTTGTGACCTTAAGCAGCTAACTTGGGCATGCAACTTAAAAGGCTTTTCTCCCTGTTCTTTTTGTGAAGTCTCTCAAAAGAGACAGACTTGTTTTGATGGTCAGTGAGAGAGGGGTGGTTTAGCTTCGGAACTGGCAATTGCCTCCTGGAGGTACTTAAATATCTAAGCTGTATAGAAACTCATGAAAACTGGACTTAGAATATGTTTCCTTTGCCACTTCAGTTGAGGAGAAGTGCACGCAGGTGCTAAAGTGGAGCAACCTAACTTTCTTATATGGTAGACTGTAGATTTAGCTCAGAAGGAAACTTCGAAGTTCATCTCTGCTCTGACAGCTTAAAGCAAGACTTGCTTTGTACGTCAGGTTGCTCAGGTCCTTAAGCAGATGAGCTGTAAAAAAAATCTCAAGGCCTCACTAGGCAACCTGTTCTAGTGTTTAACTACCCTCCTAGGAAGATTTTTTTTCGCTTACATTCAGTTGCAGTTTGCTTGGCCTTGCAATTGCATCCTGTCCTTTTACTTCAGAGATGCCTATTGCTGAAGACTGAATCCTTCTCAGCCTTCTCTAAAGGGAGAATGACAGAGGAACCAATTCTCTCAGCTTCTTTTCGTATGTTATACACTCTGTAGCTTATATAGCCCATTGTCCATTTAATTTTTTTCATCACTGCAAAAACACACTGCTGACTTGTCTTCAACTTGCTGTCAGACAAGAACCCCAGGTCCTGTTCTGCAGAGCTGTTGTCTAGGCAGTCCCCAGCCTGTCTGATCCATGCTGCTGTCTTTGTTAGCCTATTCCACCAGCTTGTCCCAGTCCCTCCAAATGGCAGCCTATTTCTCCACTGTTCCAGTGTATCCTGTATTCCTGTGCTCCTGTGCTGGTCCGCACAACCACCACCAACAGTTCTACTTTCTGACCATGCAGTCTCTTTTTTTAATTTTTAACAGGGAGATTGGTCCAATGTATCAGGCTCCTGATACATTGTCTCCTATAGGCAGTAGTGTCTTTACCAGTAAAGAAGCTGTTCAGTGAGAACTACTGGTGAAAGACAGACGTTTGGACTGGATGACCTTGTAGGTGTTTTCCAACCTTGGTAATTCTATGATTCTAACATCATGAAGAAAAAATACCATTTCTTTTCTCAGAATTCAGAATATTTTCCTTCTGTTGGCAAAGTCGTACCTATCCACAAGACTCTGAGTCTGCAATACTGCCAGTGCTCATTGTTAGATCTAGTCCAAGTAAACAATTGTTACTGCATCACTTGCTAGATCAGACCAAGGTGCTCATTAATCTTTGTGGAGTAGTCTTTGTTAGTAAGAGGGGAGGGAAAACAGCCAAAATACCTTCTGCACATTCTATTGCATCAGGCTTATGTTTCTAATTATATATAGCAGCTTCATGAGGATCCCGTAGAAAAATGGGATCTAACAGTTTGTTCCAGCATCCTATTTCCTTTTATTTTGCTAGATTTTTATGTATCATTCTTGAAGTCTTCTTTAATAAAAGTCATGGAAGAGAGACTGGTTAGTTTTTATTTTTACTTGATGTCTAAGTGAATGAATGTAGAGTGTTTTTAGGATTTTTTTGGCTTGAGAGTGAGGAATCATAAAATGTCTGTGGAGGATTTAGAAATGCTGCGGGAAAGTGTAAATAATTCTGATGGCAATTAGGAAATTAGAAAAGTTGTCATACTGGAAATCTTCCAAAGGAGAATGACTTTTGGAAAGATATGCTGCAGTTTGCTTGTCTGATGTGGTTTGTTTGTGGCTAGGTGGATTTGGGGACAGACAGTTTCCTTCAGCCTAAATCTGTAGCATTACCTTTGTTACTTTTTTTTTTCATTATCACATGATGGAGGCTATAATTATATTTCGCTGAAATTTTGATATTCTTTTACTATTTTTCTAATAAGCACTTCTTGTTACCAGAACTGATAGAATAACACATTTGCAAGGAACTGATCTGTTGTTCTCATTCTGTCCTACTGTTCTAAAAACACATCTGGGGACAAGCCCACTGTTATAGGCTTTGGAAACAGCATGAGCTGACAGGTGTTTAGGTATATTTTGAAGGGATAGTGGGTTATAAACTTTGTTGAATTTTAACATAATATCTCTGGGAATTAATAAGGAATTCTGAAACTGCTGGAGTATTCGTTTTGCCTTCCTTTGTCTTCAACCTTGACAGTGATCTAGTGCATGCATTTGCCAGCTCCATTAGTATTCTGAGTAATGTAAAATGATGAGTTGGTGATATTTACTTCATGTGAGTAATACCTGGCAAGTATATTAAATATGGGAACGACTGCTTGTATGCTATGACTTCTAGAAATTACTTTGTACTGGTTGTGTGTTTCTGTTTTGCTCTGTGTAGTCTCCCATTAATCAGGTACTAGTTTATTGCTAATATAATGAAATGTGTACAGCAGACTGTAGTGAATGCTGAAGATTTGTACTACAGAGGCTTTTTTTAGTTTGGAAATATGCAAGTCTTCTATGTGAAAGAGTACTGTTAAGATAAAGGGAGAACCTGTTAGCTGTTCTGCAGTTAGTCAATAAGTATTTACTCCTGTTAAACATTTGGGCCCTGATTTTTCAATAGTGTGCCCAGCTCTTCATATATTTGAACACACTGGGAAGGAGGAGCTGTATATGGAAAATAAGAAACCATAGCTGGTGCTTTTTTTCTTTTTCCTTTTCAAGGGCTGAAGTTTGCTTCCTCAAGATGGTATAATTTATGGATAGATGAGGATAGACAATCCCTCTACTGTAGTGTCTGCCTAGTGAGTTTGAGGTACACAGAGATGTTGAGGAACAGCATTTGCTTCGTTATTAGATGAAAGGCTGAGCTGCACTGCAGTAGTACGTACATTCAGAAAACTGGAAACACTAAGAGATCTCAGGCTTAAGTTAATTCTAGCAGTAGATTAAGTAAAAATCTTCTAAGACTGAGTAATTCTTTCCCCTGGTACGGCAGTGCATAAGCAGAGTAGTCTTAGGGTTAAATGGGTATTTGTAGGTTTTTAGCTGGAAGCTATGCATATCAACAGAGTTTATAAGCATTTGTAATTTTTCAGTGAAAAATAGAACTTCCTTTAAGAACTTAACATAATTTATTTTGCTCCAATTTTCAACTGAGATGGTGTTTTCACAGAATCAATTACAGTGTTTCACTTGAAGATGGTGACTTTTTAAACTGCTCTAAGTTATCACTTGTCTAAGCCCTAAGCTGCTTAGTTTGTTAGAGGGAGGGAATGCTGAATGCCTAAAAGTTTGGATTGATAATTGTTCCCTGATTTTCTTCTCTTTTGCTGTTTATAGCTTGACTTAGAAGTAAGACTAAGCTTGGAGCTCTAAACATATTGTACTTTTCTTCATACCCTGATCTTTTAAGGAACCTTTTTTCATTCATTTGTGGATTTAGGATAATGCAGAATAAGTTTTTTCAAGAAATAGGATTAGCATCTAGGAACGCAGAGTTGAAGGGATAACATCATAGGTCATATATTTAGGATAATCAATTCCACACTGCAATACCCTTTGTGTATGCAGAATTTCTCTAGGAATGCTTTTACTCAAGTCCAGCAGCATGAATATAGTAGCCTTCACGGCTTCTTCATGGTTTATGCAGGTATCTCTTTGGATTTCCTCAGCTTTCAGACTCAGTGTACTCCTAAAGCAGGGTCATCTGGAAACTCTTTTTGTGTCGGTATAGAAACACTATCTTTTTCCAGTTTGGAAAAAAAAAAAAAAAAAAAAAAAGAAACCCTCTGTTTACTTGGCACGCTTACAGTCCTGTCCATCTGTTAGTGGCACAATGCCCACTCACAATATGGTGTACTAGTTTCAACTAGGCACAGGTGCCAACCAAAGATTGGTTTCATTTTCTGACACAAGATTTTTCTGGTAGGAAGCAGCACCATATTAGGGGAATGTGCTTTGTTATACTGATTACTTCTGTTGGCATATGTGTCTCATATAATAATAATTAGCACTTATGCAGTGCTTTACATTTGCAAATCACTGTTAAAAATTGCTTGAAGGGATTTCTGAATGCTTTCGTATCTATTTTTCAATCCTAGTTCACTACTGAGATTTCTGCAGTGACGATATGGGAATTATCTGTGCACACTGAACAGGGAACAAGCTCTAGATAATACATTTCATAATTAAAATTATCTCTCTTCGAAGTTTAATCAGAAATTTATGAATTTTCATATTATTACGGTCCTGTATATGACTATTGACTTTTTGAGACTGATAAAAAAACTAAAGGAACTGAGATTATGGTTTTGGAAATGAGATATTGATGCTTATTTCTCTTCTTCTTACTGTTGTATCTATGGAATTGTATTTTTTGTTTACCATCTTTTACTGTCTTTGAGAGCTCATACTTGAGCTTGGCTACATTATACACATGGAGACATTACTGGCGTCTGAGTCTTGGAATGTTCACAAGAAGACAAGTCTTTCTGTACAGGTTTGAATGTGTGCCTGAATGGCATTCAATTATCATTTTTTGCCCAAGATCATTCCTCAAGTTTGTCAAATGAATTCTGACATTTCCTGGTCACTGTAGCTGGGCAGCACTTTGAGACTTTAAAATTTCAATGATGGAATATTCTGATTAAAAATGTCTAATGAATAAAGCTAAATGAAAGAAAGACCCGTTCCAGATTGTATCTTCCCATTTTTCATGGTGACCTGGTGTCTTTTATAACTATTACTTGTTTCTGTTCTGTAATAATTTCATCCAGCCCCTATTTATCCTGACTTATTTCATACTCTCTCCAGTGGCATTGTCATGCCTTCCTGAAGGAAAGGTTTGCTTTTATCCAGGTTTGCTTTGTACTCTCTAAGTACAATGATTTTTTACAAATGGCTAATATATGTCTTTGGAAAACAATTCTTTTATGTTTTGAAGACTCATCTAGAAAATATTTTGTCTGTTTTTTCTTTTCTGGACAATTTCAACCAGTCAACTTAGCTTTGATTCGGTAGCTCTTTTTTTCCTCTCTATTTTCCTCGTTAATGGTAGACATGGTGAGGGTTTGGGGTTTTTTTTATTATTATTTTAATTCCTAGTTTCTGGAATCTCCTGTTTTGTACAATGTCCCAGAGGTAACAGTTGAGATTACTCTGTGTTAGAGTAAATTTGATCAGTAGATGTAACTTAAAGCAGATTATTTTCTCTATAAATTCTGTCTCTATTTTGCTTCTGTTATTGCTCCCTTTCTGTTGATGTTGTGAAAGCCATCTGATTGCAATTCTTTTGATCTGTTTGTGAAAAATGAAGCAAAAAGGCACAGAATACTTCTATTTTCTTGGCATTGCCATTTTCTCTCTCACCAAGTATTGGAATAACTGTTTCCTTGCTGCTTTTCGTATTAATGTATCTGTGGAATTGTGGTTTTGTTCTTTCCATACATTGTCTTTTCTCGTTTTGTGATGTGGCCTTTATGAATTTGGTGCTTTATTAGTGTGCAATAGTTAGTCCTTGATAATTTGACCTTTCTTTTCTCCCTGTTACTTCTTACACTTAGTCATCAAAGCATTTCTAAATTTCTGAGTTGATCTCTTTCTGTATATACTTTCTACCATACTCCATGTTAACATAATCTTTGTTTGTACTCAGTACTGCTTCTCTTCTCTGGGAAGTGCTCAAATGTCCCAGCTTCTCTCTTCCAGAATTTATTTCATGGGAAAAGAAATCTTCCACCTGAAGCTAACGATGCTTCAGCAAGCTCTTTGAAGTCCAGTGGATTTGTTTACTATTCTCTCTTCTGCACTTACTAGGAATGACTGCTATTTTGTCCTCACACTCAATTAGCTTGCCTTCCATCTTCACATTCTACCAGCTAATTTCTTTCTACATTTGATACAAGCAGATTTCAAAACTGAATGAACAGTTGCAAGCAGTCTGAAGAGTTTAAAGATCATTAATGGATATATTTAGGACAGATACCTTTTATTCCTAGCAGTGCTTATAGAGAGGATTTTGAAGCCTTCTTCTCTATGAACTGCATGCACATGTGCAACCCTGAAGTCCCTCAGTTCTATACATTTGGTGTCACTTGCTGTCTCCTCATTGCATTTTTTGTTGTTGTCATTGCAACTTTTCTTTAGCCATTATATATATTGTGTTTCCATGTTTTCTTTTGTTACTGTTATTGCTGAGATGTGTATGACTTCTTTCCTTCAGAAGGCTTTCTTTTCAGTTTATGACATCTGCACTTCTGATGTTAACTCTTACCTCATCTACAAGGACATAATTTGGGATGGAGATTGAAGAAATATATGCCCACTTTATTTTATTGCAATGATGAATCATAAACATCTTAATATTCGCTCAGTTTAAGCTTTTAAGTCTCATGTAAGAAAGGAATGCTAGAAGCAACTTCAAAATGCGTTCTTCAAAACTTTTGTTGTCTGCTATAAAAGTACCCTGCCTTAAAATAAGAGAGGAGACCAATATCAGTAGATCCTTTCCACACTTGTGATGGTTGTATCTTACCTATTAATATCTGAGTTAGTATACTAGTTTCACTTTATCACCAATGAAGAGAGCAATAGCTACTTCTCTGAACTTCAATTAAGTAGGTAATTAGATCCCTTAAAGGGGACTCTTTCTTTCAACCAATTAGAAACAGTACCTGGTGTTCTGTTATGTTGTTCTGTTCTCAGATGTAGGTGAAACAGATCTTTTTTCTGTCATTTGTCATCTCCATAGAACATTATGACAGTTCTAAGTACTGAGGGTCAAACCTGCATTAACAGTAGGAAAGAACTACTGTAGAGATCAAGGGAAATATTTTAGAAAGGGTTCATTCAATGAGTTCAGCTTTGTTTCTTCACAGGCCAAATGAAAGGTAGATTCTTGTGTTGCCTGTAGAGCCCATGTTGCTTGAATCAAGACTATGTCTCTGAATAAGCTGATTGCTTCCCTCTGTTGCTTAAACCTGTGGAGTAGAGATTGTGACAGATATGTTTTTATGTGAAGTACCCATGTACTGTGTGTGCAATAATACCTTGGCTGTAGTAAGGCTTATTGTTATATCAATCTCAGAAATGCCTGCTTATAGTACCCAAATGCAGCTACATGGTGCAGTCTTTAAAGGCTCCTTCTTTTGACTAGAAGCTGTAGTTACTCTTGATCTCTTAACCCCAGAGTTCCTCCCCCTGCCATAAAACTGTTTCTCTGCTCAGACGTTGGAATTATTGAGCTCTGTGGCATTCTGTGGTAGTGCTAATGAAATGGCATGAAGCACTTGCTAAATACAGCAGCCCTGGAAAAGCAGCTCATTGTGCCTTTGTAGGCTAGACTGCTGTTGAAAGTTTGTGTGTGTGGCACTGCTTCATGTGTAACCATTAGAAAGAATTTCATGTTCTTGTGGTAGCTTGGAAGAGAGTGGGCAGTAATGTTAGAGTTGTAGCTAGGGAAGATAAATGGACCAAAGTGTTGGGAATTAACCTTTACAGATGATGGATTGTGAAAACTGTGTGAAGCTTCTGCCATTCTAATTAGTCTGCCTAAGACATCTAGCAAATAGGGAGGTTTCTAATGTCTTTGAGAAGAGAAAATGACTGCAATAAATGGATGAATGCCAGCATATTACAGGAGGCACCCCATGCTTTTCAAGTCCATGTAACCAGATTTTGACTAATAGAAAATATTGTGAGATTAAATGCTGATTTTCCTTTTATTATTTTTTTTCTTTTTTAATATTCTAATTTTAATTTCTAACGTTAACTTTTAAACATATATACCTAATATTATGGCATGGTTTATTTTGACAGATAAGGAAGGACATAATTTTTCTATATTCTGGGTGCTGGTGAGTGTTCTCCTAGGTGCAATAGCCATGCTGTGCAAAGAACAAGGAATTACAATACTGGTAAGAATCCTCTTATTGACTGAATTTTGACCTCAGCATCTCAAAGGTGCAGTTGTAAAGCATACAAAGATGAATCTTCTCCACAATTAATCACACACCTTTTTGTTCTCTTCAGCAAACTAGCAGTATTCTAGTAGAGCTGTATTGATTGTGTCCTACCCAATCTGTTGTAATTCTTTTTACCTTTTGTAAGCAGTTTGCATGTATCTGTTAGTTTCTTGCAAAATTTGCAAGATTAGCAGTATTATTTTCACTATGTATTATGTTCATTGCCCATGTTTTTGAATGTATAACTGTTGAGATAGTGAGTCTAGAGATCTCTCTTTGAAGGCTATGAACAAAGATGTAACTGAAGGAGAGCATTTTTAGAAGCTCCATACTCTTGCTTTTTTTTGAACATTCTAATTAGAAGTAGAGTCACTGTTTATTTCTAACACTTAATCTTTTCTTTCTGTTCCTTATTTAAGGAACTGTCTATGCAAACAGGTACAGTTACTTTTCAAATTCATTGTCCTCTAACTTTCTATTACTTTAGTAAAGATGCTCTGTTTTGAGTGATCCAGTAAGCCACCTGAAATGCTGCACCAGTGATTTATACCTTTTATGTAATTGCATATCTGTGTAAGTAAAGCTAATTTGTAGTTTTAACTGACATAAAACAAAGCAACAGAATCAGAATTATTATTTTCAGCAAGGACCTTCTTGTCCTTCTCAGAAAAAATATTGTGGAAGAAATCACTGAAAACATCTTCCTTTAGGATATTATTTTCAGATAGACATTTGCTGATGTAGTTTTTTCAAAGGTATTTGTGAGGGAAACCTAAGAAGTAATCCTAAAACCTACTGTGATTGTTTCTTCTAATGGTATAAAGTAATTCCATCCCTAAAGGGAAAATTGCATCCTTGTCTCCCTTTTCTTCTCTGAGGTGCCTGTGTATCATTCATTGCACACAGCCTGGGGAATAAACAAGTAGAATTAGAGATCTGTGTGTGATCACAGGACGGTGATCCTATTGTGATCACACTAGGACATGGTAGGACAGCTTGACTAGAGTGCTGTCATGGATGGCTATGTACTTTTTAGGGAAGACAGACCAGCAAGGCAAGATGGTAGAGTTGCTTTTTATGTAAACAAACAACTGGAATGTACTGAGATCTGCCAAAGGATGAGTGATGAATGTGTGGAGAGCTCATGGACAAGAATTGAGGAGCAGGTTAACATGGGTGACATCATTGTGAGTGTGTACTACAGACCACCTGATCAGGAGGAGGAAGTTCATGAGGCCTTCTACCGACAGCAGACATTAACCTCACAATCACAGGCACTGTTCTCATCCAGGATTTCAACTACCCCGATATTTTCTGGAAGAGGAACATTGCCAGACACGCACACAGTCCAGAAGGCTCCTGCAGTGCTTGGAAGATAACTTTCTGGTACAAATAGTCAAAGAGGAGCCAGTGAGATAGGTGTGCTGCTGAACCTAGTTCTTACAAACACAGAGAGACTGGGAATACAAGGCTTGGTGGCAGCTTTGGATGCACTGACCATGAGACAGTGGAGTTCAGGATTTTACGTGGAAGAAACAAGGTAATAAGTAGGAATGCAACCCTGAAATTCATGAGAGGCAACTTTGACTCCTTCAAGGACCTCCTTTGTGGTTTTGCATGGATTAGAGCATTGGAAGATAAGGGCCCCAAGAGGACTGGTTGACATTCAAGCACTGCTTCTTCCAAACTCAAGATCTATGAGTTCCTAAGACTAAGAAATCAGGCAAAGGTGACAGGAGACCCATATGAGCGAAGGAGCTCTTGGAAAAACACAAGTGGAAGAAGAAAGTCTATGTAATGTGGAAAAAGCGTCTGGCCACTTGGCAGGAATATAAAAACATTGTCAGGGAATGCAGGCATGCGACAGCGAAGGCCCACTTGGAATTAAGTTGGTGAGGGAGTTCAAGGACAACAAGAAAAGTCTTCTTCAAGTATATCAGTAGCAAAAGGAAGAGTAGGGAAAATATGAGTCTGCTGTTGAATGAGGTGGATGCCATAGTAATGGAGGACACTGAGAAAGCAGTGATACTGAATACCTTCTCTTGCTTCAGCCTCTGCTCCTTGGGAATCCTGGACCCTGAAGGTAAAAGTGAATTTGGGGAAAGGAAAACTTCCCCTTGATTAAGGAGGACATGGTCAGAGGTCATCTAGGGAAATAGACATATACAGATCCATGAACCCCAGTGGAATGCACCCACATGTGCTGAAGGAACTGGCAGAAACGATTGCCATACTGCTCTCTTATTATCCTTGAAAGGTCACAGAGATTGGGAGAGGTGCCTGAGAACTGGAGGAAAGGTAATGTCAAGAAAGGCCAGAAGTAGGAGCCAGGAAACTACAGAACAGATCACTTTCCCAGGGACAGGGAAGAGGATATGGAGCAGCTTATTCTGGATGTCATCTCCCCGCAAGTCGAAGAAAAGAAGATGGTCAGGAATAGTCAACATGGATTGACCAAGGAGAAATTATGCTTTGCTAACCTGGTAGCCTTCTGTGATATCATGACCAGCTGAGTAGATGAGGAAAGAACAGTGGATGTTGTGTAGCTTGACTTCGGTAAGGCTTTTGACACTGTCTCCCAAAACATCCTTGCAGGTAAGCTTAAGGAAGCCTGAGATAGATGAGTGAGCAGTGAGGTGGCTTGAGAACTGGATAACTGGCAGATCCCAGAATGTTGGTGGTGCAGGGTCTAGTTGTAGCCCTGTAGCTAGTGGTGTTTCTCAGGGGGTCAATACTAGGTCTGGTCTTGTTCAACATCTTCATCAGTGACTTGGATGAAGGGATAGAATGCACCTTTGGCAAGTTTACTGATGATACTAATCTGAGAGGAGTGGCTGACACACTAGAAGGCTGTGCTGCCATTCAGTGAGAAGTGTGGAGTCCTACACCTGGAGAGGAATAACTGCATGCACCAGTACAGGTTAGGGACTGATCTGCTGCAGAGGAGCTCTGCAGAGAAGGGCCTAGGTGTTTTGGTGAACATGTTGGCCATGAGCAAGTAGTGTGCCCTTGTGGCCAAGAAGACCAGTGGTATCCTGGGGTGCATTAAAAAGGGAATAGCCAGCAGGTCAATGGAGGTTCTCCTCCCCCTTTACTCTGCCTGATTAGGCCACACCTGGAGTACTGTATCCAGTTCTGGGCTCCTCAGTTCAAAAAAAGGAACAGGGAACTTCTGGAGAGAATCCAGCAGAGGGCCACAAAGATGATTTGGGGCTTGAAGCATCTCCCTTAAGAAGAAAGGCTGAGACGCCTGGTGCTGTTCAGCCTGGAAAAGAGAAGACTGAGAGGGGATCTTATCTCAGTATGTGTAAATATCTAATGGGCAGGAGTCAAGTGGATGGGGCCAGGCTTCTTAGTGGTGTCCAGCAACAGGAAAAGGGGTAACAGGAAACCTGTGAATGCAAGAAAAACTTTACTTTGAGGGTGACAGAGTACTGCAGCAAGCTCCCCAGAGGGGCTGTAGAGTTGTCTTCTCTTGAGATATTCAAAACCAAACTAGATGCTTTTCTGTGTAGCTTACTCTAGGGAACCTGTTTTAGCAGGGGGGTTGGACTAGATGTTCCAGAGGTCCTTCAATTCCTATTACTTGTCATTCTGTAATTATTTGAGCTGGAAGACACAGACTTTTTATTTGATCTGGATTTTTTATTCATTTGCTAGGATTTATTTGCACTGTTAAGATGATGGTATTTATTCTTGTGTTGAGGGACAAGGGTCAAAGGGATGAAAGGATAAACCATATATTAAAAAGATTGCTCCTAGGCTGAATGTATTTTTCAGTAAGATTCTTACCTTACTGATCTCCACGTAAGTGATATGAAAGCCTTGTAATTGCCAGCTGACCTCCCTATGCGAAACCATGCCACACTCCAGCCTATCTTCTCTCTTTTCCCTATGATGGTTACTCTTTGTTCTAAGTCTTGCATTCCCTGATACTATTTTCACTGGCTTTTTTTTCCCCATTTTGTTTATTGAGATAATTTCCAAAGGTAATAGAATGTAGACCAAGTATTCATGAATTGTCGTGGTTGGTGATTGCTTGGACATTGAAGTTGAACTATACCGTTGACCTTAATAGAATTACCTCAGTATATATTTTGTGCATATTTCACCCAAGGAAACAAACAAGTATAGTCCTGCATAGCACTGCGTATACTTTAGTTTTTTGGGTAGTAGATGACATCATATAGAACTTTTTTTTTTTTTCCCAGTAACTGCCACTGTGTGTTGATGTAATTGACCAAAAACAAAAAACAAAAAACAAAAAAACAAAAAAAAAAAGCAAGCCTGACAAAATCTTTGAGCCTTTGGTTGTTGTGATCACTGATGTATCTTAAATAATATTTTTGAAAGCTGGCAGTCAAAAGATGTTGCTCAGCAGGTGTGTGTGTGTGTGTGTAAAAGGCTTAAAGAAACTTCACTTTAATGGGAGCCATACCTTTTGACTGCCACATTTATACTGCAGAGCATTTGGGGAAAAAGTCTGATGAGTAATTTGAAACTGTTGTTACCATGCATATGGGGCACTGTTTCCTGCTACATGGTATCTGTGAAGCATTACTGGATGTAGCAGGAGCATACCCATTACAATGGGTATGATGTTCCTGTCATCTGAGCGGAGGTTCTTAGATTTTCGTTCTGCCATCATTATTAGCAACAGCTCTATTATCTGCTTGTTTGGAATCACGATTAAGATGTAAGATGTAGAAGTGGAATATAAGATTTTATTTATTTATTTATTTATTTATTTATTTGGGTGGGGGAGAGGGGTGGGGTAACTACCTTATCTTTCTATTTACTTTTTTTTTTTTAACTTTTTTCCTTTTTGTTTGCTTAGGGTTTGAATGCAGTGTTTGATGCACTAGTGATTAACAAGCTAAATGTTTTGGAGTTCGTTCAAAAATTACTACATAAAGACAAGTTATTGGAGGTGAGTCCTTAGAGGTTTTCTTCATTCTTTCTGATCAGTCATGTACCAAAAGAGACAGATACAACTTCTGTCCATTCTGTTGTTGCTGTGAGTTAAAGAAAAATGAGAGATTTTCAGCCAGCTAAGTAAGTCAGTGGTGCATTTACATCTTTACAGCAATGTGAGTAATAATGGAATAACATTAGAAATGCATTGAATAGAAAAAGCCTTTCCACAAGTTCTCTCAACAGTATCTCAGAATTGGTGTTGATGAGCTGCCTGATGCTACTACAAGTTCTACAGAATCAACAGAACTCTTGAAATGGTTATTAAACAAAGTTCAGTCAGCGTAGATAGAGCTATTTATTCAGATTCACAAGGTGGTTAAATAGACTTTTGAAAAACAGCAAAAATATTATGTCCCATTTCCCAGCCTTACTAAAATATTTTACTCTTTTCTTTAGAATATGAATTACCGAACTGGAGAATATTTGTAGTGGATTGGGGTTTTGAAAGTAAACCTATTCAAGCTCTGATAGTCACTAAGGATAAATATCTACTTCTGTTGATACTGCTTTATCTAGTATCGGGTCAAATGGAATTTAACACCTACTATTTGTTGTGGGATCATAATCATAAGCAAATCACTGAAACAGTCATCCTCAGGTGAGCATTTGATAGCAGCCAAATAGATCAACAGACTACTAGAACATCACCACTGTTAAATAGCTAAATCATTTGGTTCTCCCACACAAACTTCAGCAAGGCAGAGAAATGTATGTTCACTGGAATTTATGTTGATTGGTAGTTTTACTGTAGAGAACTCTTGCTCTTATTTCTAAGTAACACAAGTCCTGTCGGATTCTTAAATTGCTTCATGAAGTGTGGCAATGTTCCTGAGAATCTTTGTAGGGAAATCAGTGAAAGCAGAATCTTTAGAAATGAAGCAATAGATTTGAGCAGGAATAGATGAGAGGTGCAGGAGTATGTCAGGCAGCAAGTAAGAATGCTGAAGAATTGAGTTGCATAATTACAGTAACGTAAACCAGCCTAAGAAATGGGAGGAGCCTAGAGTTGTAGGGAACTAAAGCAAATCCAGCTCAATATTAAAGTGATGGACATGTGTCAGGCTCAAACATTTTTGGAGAGTTACTTTTTAAGCATTATACTTCTGTTTTGTTGTCTTCAAACAGCATATTCCCACACTGTCTGGGTGAGGAAAACATAGAATCCATCTCTATCATCTTTTCATCAGAGTAATTAATTTTAGCTCCTGCAACCTAAAAAAATGTGTGTTGGTCTTTTCATTTAAGTGTATTTAAATTTCATTTGTTTTGTGTTGTTGAAAGGCAGGTCTTAAATTTTTAATTGCACACTTTTATGCCATCTTGATTTGAGAGATTGCTTTCAGTTTGATGCCAGATTTCAGTAAACCCTAAATCAAAGGCAATAAGACATACGGTAACACTTCCTCCACTTTTTAGAATTTTGCTTACTAAGAGATTTTGTGATTTGTGAAGTATGGTCTTTAGGAAGCTGTGTGTGCTGTTAAATGAAATTAAGCCTGGGATGAAAGTTTTTATGTAATTACTTTGTAATAAGACATAAATTGTCACAATGCAGTTTTCCTTCACAGCGCAATTTTGTTACAGGAAAAAAAGTATTCAGCAATGATTTGCTTGAAATCCTCGTAATGACTTTTGTTACTGCAATGTGCAAATTGGAAATAGCCATTTGAGCACAAAGGCTAGCTTATGTAAATTCAGCATTACCAACTTATTTCCTTATGCATTCAACTAAATATTTTATGATGATTCCACTGTCAGCTTAAAAATGTATATGAATATTTCTTTTAAACTTAACTTCTCCATCATTTTAGAGAATAAATACCTTCAGCTGGGTCACTGTTATATCTCTTGTGCAATAAGCCCTTTTTATTCATAGTCTTCAGAAAAAACTAACATTGCATTATAAATAATTATGGTGATGCTCGCTAATCAGTATGTTTCAGTCATAGATAGTAATGATCAGCATGCTAGCTCTTAAGGAAGACATAGAGAACTGATCATGTACAACTATCAGGTTTTTAAAGGGAATAGCATATTTAAAGCATATCAGGTTAAAAGATGAAGGTATAAATAAAGGAAAGCTAGTACTTCAGATCACATGACCACGTTTATCAGGATCCAGTCAACACCTCCACATAAAAACCACTGTTTATCAACATTTTCATCTTCAGATATTTTGAGAAGGAAGTGGTTCAGATGGCCCCTAATTTTGGAGAAACTCTTGCCTTCAGTCTGCTTCTCTTAGGACTTATTGAGACTGCTTAGATTAATTTCAACCATCAGGTTTTAGGCAACTCTAAGAGAGACCTGCAGCACTGTAACACAGGGATTTAGAGAGACACTACTAAGTTTTACATCTTTCTTGTAACTGCAAAAGTAAGAGAAAAAAGAGAAATGTCAATTAATAACCTCTCTGAAATAGTGGCCAAAAGGATGTGAATACAGTAAACAAGAAAAGAAAATAGTATTTGTCTTTAAATGCTTTTCCTTTCCTTCTTTTCTGTAGAGCACTGGTCTCCTAAGGAAGGGGCTGCTTTTCAGGATAACTCTTCTGATGTCTGGAGGGGCTAGTATCCTTTATATACGCTGGAGGATTATGGGCACAGGGCCACCAGCTTTTACTGAAGTAGACAACCCAGCTTCATTTGCTGATAGTCTGTTTGTGAGGGTAAGTTATGATGCTTATTTCTTTTTTCTGACATGCCTAGAACATTTGTCTGGTTCATTTAATTACATTTTCTTTGTGTTTTAAAGAAACAAAATGGTTGTGAGATGTATGATGAGTCACTTCCCTTGTGCTTTTTGATTTTCTACCATATTTTTTTAAAATCTATACCTTGAATATTCTTTGCATTCAATTTAGTATGCACTGCACCCATTTAAATGTGTTTCCATTTATTCACTACTTTTTTCATGCTTGCTGGGGTTTACCTTTTGCTGCATTTCATTCTTTTTCCACACACTGTATTTGACTCTTCATCTGTTCCTTCACAATTGAAGAAAATAGCATAAAGTCTGGTGCACTTGGAGTATGTTTTGGCTGTATACTTCTGACTGTATTAAGTCTGGGTTTAGAGATGAGGAATGAAGGATGTTGTCTTCTGAAATTTTCTCCTGTTGTGGGAAATTATTTCTACACGTGCATGTTGGTTGCACTGCATAGAATCTTGTTTCCCTTCTGTGAATAGGAAAGCTTCATAGCTGTATATAAATAAAAAAAGAAAAGAAAAATAAAGTTACTTTCACATCTGTAACATGGTCTGCAGCTGGATGAGGCCTGACAGAATTTAAGGCCTATTTTATAAGAAATATTCTGTGATAACAGAAATGGTAAGAAAAGAACTGAAGTTTCTTCCCATCACACTTAAGTTTAGTATCAAATAAATGTTTGTTTTCTTTTTGACTGACAGGCTATAAACTATAATTACTACTATTCGCTGAATGCATGGTTGCTGTTGTGTCCCTGGTGGCTGTGTTTTGATTGGTCAATGGGTTGCATACCCCTCATTAAATCCGTCAGCGACTGGAGGATAATTGCGCTAGCAGCACTTTGGTTCTGCCTAATTGGCCTGATATGCCAAGCTCTGTGCTCAGAAGACAGCTATAAGAGAAGGTAAGAGACAGTGATGAATTTTAAATGGCTGGACAACTTGAGTACAGTATTATTTTGTTAAATTCAGTACTGATAATTTTAACAATTCAGTGGAACCAGTGTCTAGCAAATGCAGTTCAAATAAATATTTATAGCTGTCATTACAATTTTATCCCAATTTGGGCCCATCACTGTACACTGACTAGTGGGAAACACTTGGAGGGAGAAATAAGGATGGCTGCTTTATTCTTCTCCTGAAATGGCACTGTAGGTGGTAAGAAGTAATCTGTGTTCAGAACAGGGCAGTGTGTTGTTGACATTACTTCTTCTAAGTCATCATCTCTTTTAAACCTCTCTCCTAATAATGAAAAGGAGAGATGTGCTTTGACAGGAGATACAAATGCTAGTCACACAATTAATAAATGAAATACTGACCCATATTATCTACTGAGGAAATAATTCGCACTTTACCAAAAGAAACTAAATATATATATATTGTTAATTGTGCTGTCTTACTTGAGGATTTCAGCTTGATTTTTGTTAGCTTTTGTCTGTTTCTGTGGATTTTATGTATAATTAATTCTCAGTTCCTTCACATTTTTCAACAGTTCAGTCACAATGAGATCATCCTGTTTTTCAAAGTACCGAATGTTTCCTTTCTCTTCCTGTGGTATTGTGTAATTTCATTTCTTTGCTTGTGTTACTCTTCAAAGACTAACCTTCCACGCTCATTTTTAATTTGTACAATTAAAATCATTTTGAAGAGGGGTAAAAATCTTGTTACAAGTGTCATCATAGTCTCTAGAGAAAAAAATAAAAAAAACCTAAGCCAATATTGCTGAACAATTTTTTAGTAAAAGGTAAAGACAAAGTAGTGAAGGCTATGGACATAGAGGGAAAAGAAAGGACTAAGTCTAATCTACCTTACCGTATCTACTAATCTACCTTACTGTAGATTTGTTATGTACATTACAATTTAGAGATTTAGTTGCAATAAATCTTAGTAGACAACAACCATACCTGTGGCCTGACACAGGTGTGGCATTTATTAGTCCTTTACATCAGCTCTGCAGGGGTAAGGTACCTTGTCTCAGTTTTCTCAGTTGTCTAAGTTCTCTGTCTTCCATAGTTATCTGCTGAGGGTTGCTCATTCCTGGTATAGATTCATAAAGCAAGGAAGATGAAATGCCTCTCTCCACTGATTGTGGAAGGAGTGTAGATGACTGGCTCGTATGTGGTTAAACACAATGGATTCTACCACTAATGTCTTTGTTAGGAAAAAAAACACTCTCAGTCAGAAGCATATCTAAGTTATTTCTTTAAATGACCTATATTTTATTCGTTTTTTTTACTGTCTTATTGGTTCCAAAACTAGACAGGTAGCTTTCATCATTAATTCTCTTGCCTGCATATTTTAAATAGAAATTACACAATTACATAATTAATGTTTAATGAGATTATTTTCCAGTTTTGAAGCATAAACATTGTTTTTCTGGTAATTATAGCTAAGATTTTAAAAGTGCAGGATTGAGTGAAGTGTCGAAATCTTATTGAAGCCTAATCTGACTTTATGTGGCTCCCAAATGTTGCTTTTGAATGCCCTGCTCCATATACACTTTTTTTTCCTACATTTTTTAAAAGTAAGTATTGTATGTTAAAAGGTTCTTTTTATTAAGCTTTGTTGCTAATTTCATGAGCTTGTTTCTTGTTTGCAGAATTCTTACACTGGGACTTGGATTTCTTATTATCCCTTTTCTTCCTGCAAGTAACCTGTTCTTCCGCGTGGGATTTGTTGTCGCAGAGAGAGTCATCTACCTCCCCAGTATTGGCTATTGCATTCTGTTTACATATGGATTTAGTCTCTTGAGTAAGCAAGCCAAGAAAAAGGTACTATCAAAACAGTCAGTAAGGGTGATGATGAAGTGTTTCAGTGGAGTGATTTGATACTTAACTTGTCTCTCTTTTGTTAAGAAAATTCTTGCCATGGCAGTACTTGGAATCTTACTGATGAACGTTGTGCGCTGTGTACTCCGCAGCAGTCAGTGGAGGTCAGAAGAACAGCTTTTTAAGAGTGCGCTGTCTGTGTGCCCTCTCAATGCAAAAGTAAGGCAGTTGTGTACTTTCAACCTTTTTCTTTTTCCCTGTGTTTTTTAAAAATGCTTTGAATTTTGCAATGAAGGAGGTTTTCCGTGTAATCAATGTACTGTGGTACAGTAGACCCTCACTGGGGCAAGAATATGACATCACTATATCAGACACCTCAAATGATGGCATTAACTCAGTTGAAATAGCAGACAGTGCAAACTAGTATTATTTTGAATTGTAACTCAGAACCTGGGAGATGGGGATGGGGAAGGAGAGGGGAAAGGGCATTCAGTCCAGTCAAATGTGCTAATAAAATCTCTTAAAAGAATTGATTGTACAATTGCAGGTTATTACAACAAAATGTCAGTGAGAATTTAAGTTGCATTGTTCTCACCTGAGTAATGTATACACTGGGATTTTAGAATCCTTCCAGTGGTGTATATATAGCCAACACAGCTAAGGCAGAAAGAAACATATTCTCTGTGTATCTGCAAGTCTTGGGGGTAAAATCTTTGCTCCTGCTACTTCTCTTTTACAGTGGCTGAATGAGCTAGGCTTCAAACACAGGAATATTGCAGTTTTCCTTAACTCCTTTCTAGACTTAGTGAGAGAAAAAGGCAGAGGTGGGATTGATGTTTCATTGCACTGAATGAACATCAGTGTTTGGCATAGTAGACTGAATCTAGCCAGCCTGTATAGGTGAGCTCTGCGGCAGTTCTTAAATAGCTGAAATGGATCTGTTGAACTATAACACAGAGCCCTGATGTTGTTTGAATTTTAGAACAGACCAGCTTCACTAAGCCTGGGAGTAGGAATCCACAGCTTGTTAATAAAATCTCATGGATGTTTTGCAACATTAGATTTCTGTAATTTAACGATGCATATAGAAAACACAGATCGAGATACAGAATTTAAACTGATACCTGTGAGCGCTCAACTTTGTGAAGAGAATGACAAATTTAGCACCTGCTGGAATACAAATATGCAACAGTGATCTCTAGAAAGCATTGATGGTCAATATTTACAACATAGTTAAGTCTTTCAACAATTTCAGATTTCAGTAGATAGGAAAAGAACTATTGTATTTTACTGTGGCAGTGGTAAGCAGCCATCTCCTTTTCAATGATGACCTCAGAATATCTCATCTACTGAATGACAAGTGCGTACTCTAACGCAGTCTGCTTTTTTTTGTGTAGCTCTATCCATCTGCTATGGTAAGAGTGCTTTAGACAGTTCTACACTCTTTGCCTCTGCTCCAAGGTCCTTGGACACCAGCCATGTCTGGCTGGGAAGCTGTGTAGCTATGTTCGCACAGTGCTGTGCTTGAGCCGATAAGCTGTGTGCAAGCTACTGAACTAATGCAGCTGGTTCAAAGCCAGCAAGTGTACAGGGAAAATGAGCTTGTGTTTGTCAACACTAGGCTATGTAGACACGCCTGGGCTGTATTGATGCTAGTGACAGCTTGCACAAATAGAGAGCATGAGGATGTGAACAGGGAGGTTTTTTAGACTCACCTTCCAACCTTCTTTAATGAGTAACTTTAGAAATTACAGTGGTAGGGAACTTTACTAGCCAAGAACATTAGAGAACCCACTTGTAAGAGCCAGTTTCTTTTTTTCATAATGGATTAGCTACATCTAGTCAACTTTGGCAAAAATAAATGTAAAAATTGGAACTGGGTTCTAGTTTAGTCTTCTGTTGTTGTCAAGAAATTGCAGGCTTCCTTTAAAACTAGTTCTACAGGACTTTTCATTGGCCCTTTATTTCAGTAGGAGGATGATTCAGACCAAAAGATGGAACATAGATGATAACATTTTCTGTTATTTTTCTCAGAACATCTTTGATTTCTGTAAAGTGGTCATGCTTTAATTCCATTTTGAAACAGGGTTCCAAAATGTGCAGCTGTCTCCCGAATACCAACAAGAGCTGCAGTTTTTGTGGTACAGCACTTCTCTATTCCAAATTGTCTGTATGTGAGCAGTGTAAGGTAAATTTAACATAATTCTAAGGAACAAGTAGTTACAATAGTGCCTTCTTTAGTTTCAGACTCTCATTCTTTAAACATCTCTTTTAGTCAGAGGTGTGGAAACTGCAATAAATCAAATTCTCTGGCATAGTAGCAAATCTACCCCCTTGAGTGATGGAAATATCTGGCTCAAGAAAGTGAAATTAAGGATCAATTTTTATAAACATGGCCTAGTAATTTTGAAATGTATTGGAAGTAATCAGGTACCTTAATGAGGTTATAAAGATCTCTAAATGTATGCATGTGCATTAATTTATTTGCAAGAAAAAGAAAGAAGGATGTTGTAGCTGTGTCCAGAAGTATGTCGCTCTTGCTTGATCCTGCACTTAAGTTGGACTGAAAGATTCTTAGACTGAATTCTTCTGACAGTATTTTGCCAAGATGAGCAGAAGATACCTGTATGTATATTCAGTATCATCTTGCCATATTTTTTCCATACAGTATAGATTAACTGAATTCTTAGAGCTCAGTGTTAGTATGCACTAGTGTGAGTTAGAACCAGGCCAGTCTTGTCTGTACTAAAGCAAATTTTGTAAACAGTTGCATAAACTCTTTTCTGATGAAGACATGTTACAGATAGTTTATGAATTTCAAATAATTCAGTGCTAATGGCTTAGAAAAGACTCAATGGATTTAACTGAGTCTTTTCATTGATGCCAGTATGTTGCAAGTTAATCCAGAAATGCTTTGTTGAAGAACTAGAATATCTTATTACGGGCTATTATAAAAGCCTAACTGCAGTTTGACCATATCAGATTACTGGCTGATTCATTCCTTTTGCTTTAGACATCTGCATCTGAGCAAGTCAGCTTCCCTTTATAACTGGGGAGGAGAAACTGTCCCTTTTAGCACCTGGTTCATCATCACCTTTAGCTACATGACTCTTGCAGGCCAGAAGGACTGCACCGTTCTGTGTATTTCCCTCCACTGGTTATGAAAAAAGTTCTCAGAACTACCTCAGTTGTGCATACATATGGTTGTGAGATTCTGCCCTGGTCTTAATGAATTAATCTTACATTATTTCAAGACATCACTGTGTTGCTTCTCACTCTCTGAGGCCGTTAGACATTGTTCCCTTTCAGTTTTAAAGAATATTCCTGTCCTGAAGATACTCATCTCATTGGTGTTCTCTGCAATATGTTAATGTTCAAAATGCCAAGTTGCTTTTTCTTGGTTTTTGTTTTTTTTTTCTTTATCAAAGCTGTGACAATTTTTAAGGATCCATACACAATGCCTATTTTTGATGACTTCTTCTAATTGATTATATAAATTAAAGGTGTAATAATATAATGAAATATATGGGAAATAGAGACCACAGTGACCATTTTTTCTTCCTAGATTTTGAAATAACTGAATTTAAATAATTGGAAATTGTTAACAGTCTGTACATAATCTGTACATTCTCTTCGCTACTAGGTTTTTTCTTTTTTTTTCTTTTTTCTTTTTTTTTTCCTTTACAGCATGTAATTTAATACACTTGCTTTATAAAAAACATACACTTATGTAGCAATGTTTCTGTAATACTTAGCAAGGGAGTTATGCTCTGAACAGAATGTGCTGCTAACCCGTCTGCCTAGAGATACTAAGGGTGGTAGCTTTGTTCCTGGTGCTTCTTGCAAACTGTTAGTATCACAGGTACAAGTTTATTGAAGGGAATCTATTCTAATACTGAAAAAGTACAACAGAATTTTTTAAGACTATTTTCTCTACTTTCTTTAAAGCCTTGTAAAGCATCCTCGTGACAGGACAAGATTTATTACTGTTTAAGGATTTATGAAGCTGACCTAGAGAGAACTTCCTTTAGATATTGAAAATTCTATGTTAGATATTAAAAGGGGATTATCTTCTGAAAAGGATGCCTTCAGTGCTGTAGGCTGTATTTTTAGAGGTTAACTTGTGTTTTGTTGCATGGATAACATTTTAGACGTCAGGTGCTTTGTATATGAATATAATAATGCAGAAGAACCCTTAGAAAATATTAGCTGCACAAATAAAATGAGAAGATGCAGGGAAAAAAAACCCACATTGTTCTATGTAGAAAACAGAATTTCTGTAGCAGAGGAAAGAGAAGAGAGTTTGATGGAAGAATGTGGCACTGAACAGAAGCATCTGCATGTTTCTGTACGAATTTTGACATCTGTGCTCTGCTTCCATCCTTTTCAGCAAATGTTCGTATTTGCTGAAAAGGTGATCATAAGCAGTGAGGAAGAGGGAATAAAATAATCAATAATCAGTGCTCCAGCTGAGCACTACGTGTATTTCCTAGATGATACTACATTTCAATTTCTTCCTGAGCTGGTTTGAGGCAAGAAAGAGGGCAGGGGTGGAACAAGAAAATGGTTTGACATTAATGATGATTTTGTTCAAGGAAAATGTGTTCTTTTCATCTTGCTCATTTTAATGTGTGCATATTTAAACACTTGAGTAAGAGTTCAAGCACCGTGTGTGTCTAACAATAATATACGATGCTTTTATGTTTTTATGACATCTTAGACCCACTGAGGTATTATGGACAGGCAAACACAGAGCCTAGTGCTAGACCACGATGCCATGGTTATGTTAACTTTAAACGTGGCATGTCTGTTGAAATCAACTAGTTTTTCTCAGGGGGTATTTTTCGTATATTGCTCTTTCCTAATGGTCCTCACTGCAGAGAATGCTGTGTTGTTATGCATCTCTGAGAAAGTTCATTTTAAAACTGTTACTGTAAAGTAATTACCTGTTTAAGTTTGATAAAGGAGCAAGTGGGCATAATGTAATATGTCACTTTCAGTTAATGTCTGTCTTTAATGCTCATTTAGTAATGAAATGGTATGTCTGTTCTTAAATGTTTAATCGTGAAAGGAAAATCCTCTCCCAGGTTGGCATGGGTGTTATCTGTCAAAGCCAATCAACCATGTCTCTGGAGATTAAATTTAAGCATCAGACTGACCCCTCACTTTTAAAAACCAGATTCTTCCCACCTATGGGTATATGGGAAGTGTTTGTCTCTGCGTTGTATAGATAGGGATTGTAGGAGAGATCAAGAATTACAGCCCTGTGCTTAGCAGAGAAAGTACAGGTTGTTTGTAAACCTGATTGAGGGGAGAGTAGAGCAAAAGGCTGATCTTGACATCTCTCTCTAATGCCCAGAGTAGTGAGAGATGTGGCTGTGTAACTAAAACAACCTGCACCTTTCCAGTGACTCTCTATGCTTAGAAACAATTCCTGATTCTGTTCTTAAGATAAAGATTTTATTGCATGTTTACCCTTTGTAAATTAACTTGTAAACTGTTCTGTTGCTGGAAGTTTATGGTAGGCTGAGGGTTTCCTTTGGTTCGCTTACTGACATTTTTCTTCTCTTACTTTCTTCTCTGTCACCATATAGAGAGGAGGTAAGGTTACAATTTTTGCTGAGGGGAAGCTGGGAAACATATATGCACCAAGGAACTCTTAATATTCAGGAAAATGGTTTAGAAGAATTGTTCCTTTCATGCGGAAACTCTATCTGAGGACAGAAGAAATGCATGGAGAGAAAAATGATTGCTTTAATAAGCAGTAGTTTATTTAAATAGCTTTGTTATCAGTTTTAATACTTTAATATATCATTCTAGTTCGGTTCACAAAACATGCAGTATCACAGTATTTCATTTTACTTTCTGACTTGAAAGAACTGATACATTTTGGGTTTCTGCAAGCTAAACAATAATGTTTACATGAGAAGAATGTGCTTTTCACTGCTCATTTAGATAGAAGTGGACAATAGAAGTTCCACACTGTAAGAAACTGAGGCAAAAATAGTGTCTGAAAGTGAAACGCTGACTGGTTCCTAACACAAGACAACTGAAACATATGTTTCAGAGACTGAGTGGGTGGTATACACAGTTGTGTTGTTTTTCTCATATGTTCTGTCTTTAGTCTTTAATCAAATTTCTTCTTGCAGTAATGCTTATTACTTCCTTAAAATGTACAGTGTGAAGAAAAAAGAAACAACATTCGTAAAACTTCTTTAGAGAAAGAAACTGAATCTGGTTAGCATAGCCTTAGTTTGCTTCCTTTATATTTTTCTGTTTTGCTAAATTTATCTTTTATCTGGAAGCACAGTAAAGTTTAATAACCTAATTATCTCTGAATAGATTTTGAGTTTGTAAACTTCATTGTATATATAATCAAAGCAATCCAGTTTGCTAAAAATGCTGTCATAATGTGCTGAAAAATTTCTTGAAGAAATACAAATAATGCTCAGTCCTAGGCAACATTTTTAGGATGTATTATTTTACTTCATTGACCCCTGTGAAAGCTATGCTATTTTTTAATCACAGTGAACTGATCTTTATAAATGGCTATGCCTTGCTATAAATGTACCATCCTGTTGCTTGTTAGGATAGGCCTTGTCATATTTTTTCTGAATGTATGAGAGAAATGTCTGAATATTTTATTTTATTTCCTTGGAATCTGTGCTAGAACTGCTTTTTATGGGATGCTGAATTTGTGTGCTATTTTATATCTTACAGCCAGAGGAACTGCTTCTGTGAGTGCTTAGTAAGCCTTACAGCATTTTTACTATCTTAAACCAGTGAAACTGCTTAGCTTATTTTAGAAAGCATGGAATATAGTTTTAACTTGATCTGTTGGTGGTACGGTACTGTACAGTCACAATCGTGTAGAGGTGGAATTCAACAACTAAATGCTATGACAGCTGAGTTCAGACATAATTGTGTGTGCTGGATCAATGGGATCCAGGTGTTATGGCAAACACAGTCAGAATTTAAACTTCAATGGACATATGAGATGAAAACCCTTTTCTGGATGTTTAAGGTGAATTACAGCTATCTAAATTTATCACAAACCTATCAGTATGTATTTCAATCAAGGTAATTTCCACATAGTGTTTTTTAAAGAGATTTAAATCAGATTTTCATGGTATTTTGTTTTAGATGAGGCATACACGTTTTGATTTCAAAAAGTAAGGTAATTTAAAGCATGAATTCTGATCTAGTTGCAGAGAAGTCCATTTTCAGCGGTTAGTGTTCACAATACTTTTGTTTCTAAAACTGAGTATTCCTTTGACCAGGTAACATAGTCTTCTGGCACTAGGCTTAAAATAGGATTTGAAATGTCTTCCCACTCAAATTTATCCTAAAATTCCTGTCTAATCCTTATCATAAATTCAAATGATAGGAATCTTCTCTGTAGTTATCCCAAGACTCTAGACCTTATTTTCAGCTAAGTGTAACAAACAAGTTCTCCAACATGCTGTCAAGTTGTTTGGGGTTTTTTTTGGTGGCTTTTTTGGTTTGTTTGTTTGTTTGTTGTTTTTGTTTTGTTGTTGTTGTTGTTTCAGAAGTGCTGTTAAATATACATCATTAAAGTGAGATAAAAATAATTAGGTCTTTTGAGTAGAGAGAAATGGTTGTTTTTCTCTTAATGTCAATTTTCTCCTGGCTTACACTGAAGTAAAAGCAAAGTTCAATCAACACTTAGTGTTGTAGTTTACCTTCTGTGGTGTATTTGAATGAGTCAGACTTTCTCTTACTCATCTGACAAATAAGAGAAATGAAGCATAAGAGATCTCCATTTAAAGAATCTTATGGACAGTGTGATTATCTCACCTACAAATATCAGGAAGAGAATAATCTTTTTAAGCTATCCAGCACAAGTAAGCTGATTCATTTATTCCTAAGATTTTGTCTTCGACTGCTTGCACTGTATATATTGTCCAACCAGGAGAATCCACTTAACACAAAAAAATAAAAGCAGTTATTGACATAAATACTGAATGTATCTATTGGGAGTAATCGTAAAATATGTGACTGTATAGCATCCAGTAAAATGTTCATCTGTGTTTTCAGGTGCACTACAATGTTGGCAAAAATCTGGCTGACAAAGGAAATCAAAGTGCTGCAATCAAATACTACAGAGAAGCTGTAAGGTATTAAAAATTTTGCTGATTTATTGAACTATCCTAACATTGCTTTAATGCTTAACCAGGAGAAAATGCTTTGGTATTCATTTTCACGCTCTGCAGAGATGAAGAGCTAACAATTTGCATACGTAAATGTGTCTCATACATAATAATAATCTCTTAAATTTTAAATCTTAGGTTGAACCCAAAATACGTACATGCCATGAACAACCTTGGAAATATTCTGAAGGAAAGAAATGAGCTCCGAGAAGCAGAAGAGTTGCTGTCCTTAGCTGTACAAATACAGTATGTTCAGAACAATGCTAAGCAGTGTTTTTCATCAGCTGAGCAGAAATGGTATACAATGGGATCTTCTGTTCTAGACGCTCAATTGTCATCTCTCTCTCTTTTTTTTTTTCCCTTCCCAATTTATGCAGACCTGATTTTGCTGCCGCATGGATGAATCTGGGAATAGTACAGAACAGCTTAAGAAGGTTTGAAGAGGCAGAGCAAAGCTACTGGACAGCAATTAAACACAGAAAAAAATACCCAGATTGTTACTACAATTTAGGGCGGTTGGTAAGTATTTTTGAATAAATGATCACTATTAGAGTGGCTTACATGTGCATATAATTCTGCTGTATTTTTAAATGATGTATTTTTAAAAGTTATTCTGGTTTATTTGATGTGTACTTCAAACTGACTTCCTAATTTCAATGCTTTTCCTATAATTCCCTCCGTATTTTGGTAGTGCTACTTTTCCCAATAGAGACATCTAAACAAATATGTAGACTGTGATCTTTTGTTTAAGAGAATTTCAATAATTTCTCAATATTTGACTGTTTTACATAGATAACATTTGTAGTATATTCCAACAAATTGTTAGGCAGTAGAACCACGCAAAAATAAAGAAGCTTAGATTCCTGGAAATATTTATATTAAATGTTTACATATTCTCCTGTATAGATTTCTAAACTGCATGCTGATTTTCATCCCCCTCCTACTGGTATAAACACATCTGAAAACAAGCCTGGCTACTGGAGAAAAAGCAGTGTGGAAGTGTAATGTTAATATATACCAGTCTATCCTCTATACTACTCTAGTGCTCTTTTCGCATTTCTTATTTTTGTTTACAAGAGCAAGTTCTACTAGAATGATACGAGAAGGGCTAATAACTGCTTAGTGTCTTTAGTCTGCTACTGAAAAGTAAATGGGGGTGAAATTACTGGAGTTCTCTTTCTTTTTAGTATGCGGATTTGAATCGCCATATAGATGCATTGAATGCATGGAGGAATGCTACAGTTCTGAAACCAGAGCATAGTTTGGCTTGGAACAATATGATTATATTGCTTGATAACACAGGTATAACCCCATTTGAATATTTTAATCAATAATTCAGCTTGTTGCTAAACTCAGAACTTTATCTGTATTTATCCAGAAAGGAGTTCTGCTTCTTCTACAGCTATCAAGATACTCTTCATAAATATTAGAATGCCTTCTACTTGCTGGTTTTAGAGCTTCCTTTAAAATCCAGCCCATAGACTGAATTTCTGTTCTTTGTTTGTACTGCTATCAGTGTGCAGGCATGTTCATATTACAGAGCAAACTTCAGGATTTTTGAACCTGTGCTTTTATCCTTTTGAAGGTGTTATTTGTTGAAAACAAAATTGAAGTTTTCTGTTATTTCATTCTATAGGACTTTTGAATTTCTTTGTGTCTGAAATACCTGGTTTTCTTTAAAAAAAAAAAAAAAGTATGTAATCAGCTATTTGTACAATATGTGTGCTTGCAGCATGAAAAGAGTAGCTAGTAAGGCTGATGCTTTCTCTTTTTCCACTGTGTGGGCTCCTAGGCAATCTAGCTCAAGCAGAGGCAGTTGGAAGAGAGGCTCTGGAGTTGATACCTAATGATCATTCCCTTATGTTTTCTTTGGCAAATGTACTGGGGAAATCACAAAAGTACAAGGTAGGTAACTAGATCTTTCTCTGTTGCTTCTTTGTGGTTGTGCTGGTTTTTCTTTTCTGTTTCTGTAGAAACTGAGGAGGCCATTGTGGACTGTGGCTCAAATAATCAGGATTCAACACCGATTTCTGTCACAGAGTTATGTGATTCTGTCCTAAATTAATCTCACCTTACTTCAGATGTGTGGAACTTTGTTACCCTAAACTACATCAGTGGTCTGTGAAGAGAAATGGGCTCTTAAGCACACTAGAGGGCAGTTAGGAATTTATATTTCTTTGCTGTCTATAGAGAAAACCCCTTCTGTTTAAAGGCTTTGGTTCAGAGTCTTAAAATTAGATGTGATATGCTTTTCCTTGTGTTCTTTGTGCTCTTTGTATGTAAAGGAAGCAACATTTACCATTGTTTGGTATGAATTCTAACCTCTTTACCTCAGAAGCTATCTAAAATGAGGATATTACAGATTCTCTAATCCTGGATTGAAGATAGGATACCTGGATAACCCCAGAATATTATAGGAAATTCATACATTGATCGATGTGTCAGACTTTTTCTTGGATACAATTGACCAGCTAATAAGTGGTACTTCAAAATTAACTACTTATATTTACACTTAGTGAATGTAATGCAAATGGGGACAGAACTATTTTCCTAAAGGAAGTGTATGAGCATATGAAGACTAAATCACATATAGCTAATAAATTCATTTGTTTTAATAGGCTCCATAGAGACCGATGTATGTATGCAATAGCAAGTTTTAGGTAGTCTTGAAAAAAAATAAGTCATTTACTGAACCATGAGTTTTGGGGGTTTTGTTAGCTTTTTGATACATTGTAATGTTAGTGCTGAGGGAACAGTCTCAGCATAAGAAGGAAGAAGATTTTATGATGTTAAGCTTGTTAGAATTAATACTTTTTTTTCACCCATTACTGTGTCCGAATTCCACAGCCGTGTTCAACTGTAGAGTGATGACCTGCCAGATGTGAGACCAGGGCCTGCAGCAGCCCAACACTTTTGTTTGTGTTGGTGATGCTGTTATACACCACATAACTGTTGCTCTAGACTGGCTGTTTCAGTTTTTGTATGTTCTATTATTAATCTCTTTCTACCTTGAAGCTGTTATAAAATATATTTGCAGATTACTTTAACAAAGTTCTAGAAGAATATGAATTAACATCCAGAATGTATAAGGGATAACATTATGGAGGAGTTACTTGCTATTATTACTTAGATGAGTCATGAGTATAAAAGAACAGACGACTGTACAGTTATTTAGCAAGAGTAATATGTAGCCTGACAGAATAAAGAATGTTTATAATGAAGTAAGTAAAAGAAATAAGTGGAAAACTTGCTAGAAAATGTTCTCCAGCTATAGAGGAAACAAGTTTGTATTAGTGGACTTAGAAGATAAAAACGGAGGTAAATGCTAGCCAGTTCTGAAAGGTCATTATGCTGCAGGGGAATGCATTGGACAAAGTGGTTATAGTTGTAAAGGAGAATAAAGCTTTCAAGCCGGAATCCTGAATAAAGCAAAAGAGCCCAGGGAAGAAAACAGGGAGCCAGTAAGGGCTTTAATATTTCAACAGGCAGCAGTAAGTTTGTGTAGAGCAAAAAATAAAGCCCAACTTGAAGTTGATGGGTTATAACAGGGAGAGCAAATTAAGGGAATTGGAAAGTGGATTTAGGTAGAAAAGGAGATAATGGCAGCAGCAGCTGCACTTTGCATGGCCTGGAAAAAGGAGATAGAGCATTGTTAATTATTTTTAAGTGGGAGAAAATAAAATGTTGATAAGTATGGGAGATTGATTTCTTGCCCACCCCCTCAACATGTAAAAACAGAGAGAAGAGGATGGTTCCTTAAGGGTATATATTGAGCTGGGAGGAGTGGAGGAGACGTGGGATAAAGCCTGTCAAGGTGATGGACATAACTTGTATAGGGCTGCATGGCTGCATCTGTTTCGTTGTATAACCTCAGGCATGTCATTTATTTACTTTTTATGTGTCTGTGTAAAAGCTGACACTACACTGACTCTGTTGCCATAAAGTAACATCTGGTTTTGGGGTGGGTTTTGTTGTTTTGAGGTTTTCTTTTTGATTGGTTGCTTACTTTTGAGTACTTATTTTAAAAGCCACAGAGTCAAGATTTTACTATGTTATCAGAGATTCCCTTCAAATAATTCGGACAAAATTCTCCTTCAGTTTTAAATGCATTTTGATTTTCAGCAGATGTTGTATTTTCTGAGTGGCTCCTGTCATAAACACCCAGAGTCCAATCGGAGTTTTTGCAATATTTTATTACAATCAAAAGGTGGAAAGCAATAAGCAAACAGTGCTGGGTGTGCCGGGGAGTCTGCCCAGTCTGCCTCCTCCTTCCTCACCCTATTGACACAAATCATCTGTCATATCTCACACCCCAAAAAATCCTCCAACCCTTTAAGATTTGTTTCTATCTATTCACGAATGATTTATTATTCCAGAAACAAAAGCACATAAAAGATGAGTTGTTTTGGTGATGGTGTGTTTTGCTGTTTGTTTGGTTTTTGTTTGTTTTTAGCATCACTATAGACTTCTCACTTAAATACTTGTTGCAATGGACAAAGAATCAATCTATCTTTTGTTCTTTGAAAATACGTATGCTGTATTTTTGTTATCTATGCATCCATATTTTTTTTTCTGTAAGAATTACAACAAATTATAAACATTTTAACTTTTTTTTTTAATTTGTATTTGAAATAAAGCCAGACTACAACTTTGTGCTGTGAGCTTGGCAGCAGATGGAATTCAGTGTGGTTTCCCAAAGCCCTTGCTATGTGCAAGTTTCTTGACAGCGCTTGATTTAAAGATTTGGCAAGACAGAGTAATATGGAGTATCATTGGATATACTGGAATGTATATTTACTCTATATATCTGCAATAATATGAAAGTGATGCACCTTCAATAGTCTTTAATCAGACAGTGCTTCTAACTACTGAGCAAAGCAGTGGCAATGAAAATATTTTTAGTATGTGGTTGAAGATGTATAGTAATGAGAGTCAGCCCTGATCATGTATTTCATTATATTTTCTGGGAACACATTGCACATATTGCCCTATCTTACTTCAGCAGTGAAAAGAATGAGTCTTATCTACTTCCCCTTTGTGTAGGTGACAACATTTAGGCATAATAGCGAATTAACTGGACAGCACATCTTTCAGACTGTTATTACCTTGCTTGATGAAGAAAGCAGAGATTTACTTATTTACTTAACTAAAATACTAGAATTTGCAGTGAAAAAGATTAGAAGCTGTAGGATTTCCAACTACTACATGCTTTCAAGGGCCACTCTGCAGTTGATGTATAGGTTTGGGTGGCTATATGAAAGGAGGTTGTCTTACCACAAGATTTGCCAAAGGTTTGAGTATTGGGATGTTTCTCAGGTGACTGAGAATCGTAGAACCATTTTGACTGGAAGGGACATCCAGAGGTCATCTAGTCCACTCCCTGTCCAAATCTGGGACAATGGTCAGCTGAGTCTTGAACATCTTTAAAAACTCTCCAGGCAAAACACCTTCCAGTGCTTGACCAACCTCCTGGTTAAAATAAATAAAAAGTTGTTTCCTTTTATCTAAATGAAATTTCCCTTAAATTTCCTTTGTGTCTTATCCTGTTGCTATATACTTGTGAGAAGAGTCTGGCTCCATTTTCTATGTATTTTCTGCTCAGGTAGTTGTGGATAGCAATAAGGTCTCCCATTCATCTCTTCTGAAGGGTGGAGAGAGCCAAAGGAGGTGCTGAGTACTGCACGTGGGGAGGAACAAGTCCAAGCATTAGCACATGGGTCACCCAGCTGGAAAGCAGCTCTGCAGAAAAGGACGGGGGGATCCTGGTGGACACCAAGTTGAACACGAGCCAGCAGTATGTCCCTGTGGCAAAGGAGGCTGAGAACACCCTGGGTTTGCATTACACAAGTTGAGGGGAGGTGATCCTTCCCCACTATTCAATATTGGTGAGGCCACACCTGAGTACTGTGTCCAGTTCTGGACTCACCAATGCAAGGGGGACATGAACACAGTGGAAAGAGTTTGACAAAAGGCCATGAAAATGATGAAGGATCTGGGGCATCTAGTTCAAGGAAAGACTGAGAGAGCTGCTCAACCCAGAGGAGAGGGGACTCAGATCTCTTCAATATCTATAAATACTGGAAGGGAGGGTGCACAGAGGGTGGAGCCAGCCTCTTTTCTGGTCTAGCCCAAAGCCAGGAGAACAGACTGTGATCATAAACTGGAGGACAGAAGGTTCCCTTTGAGCACCAGGCAGTGCTTCCATGCTGTGTGTGGATGACAGAGAACTGGCACACGTTGCCCACAGAGGTTGTGGGGTCTCCTCCTTTTGAGATCTCCAAAAGCTATCTGGCTGTGGGTCTGGGTGCCCTGCTCTGAATCATGCTGCTGGAACAGGGGTTGGGTGAAAGCAACCAAGCAAGAGGACCCTGCTGACTGCAGAGATCACGTGATTCCTGCCATTTGATTTCTTCATCCAGCCTAGATCTGAGTGGTAGCCTTCCCATCCAGTGCACTGACCACTCATTCAATTAGGAGTTATCTGTTTCTGAAGTTTCAGATAATGCATTCAAATCATTTATTAAGTATTAATCACTGTGGGTCTCAGAGGCCAATATAGTGAGAGTTCAGCTTTTCTAAGAAGTACTCAGACATCAGCAGTTCTAAGAGCATGCAAACTGCAGCTTGGTATATGGAAAAAGTAGCTTGCAAGAAATGTGAAGAATGCTTCACTTGGTTTGATTTTTAAATGACAGTTATTCTTCATTAAGAACCATGCTGAAACATCTGTTCGAAAGGGTTTTACTGCAATGCTTGCATTTTAAATGGTAAAAAATGTGTTAAAGGGGAGGATGTCTAAAAGCAGTTTTCTCAAATACTGTATGTTATGTTTGCCTTGACTGAATAAACCAGTCAAACTCCTGCAGGTGATGTAATTAGACTGCTTTTACAAACTTTGCTAGTGCTTAATAGTTCCCAGTTAAAATAATGTGAACCTGCAAAATCTTGGCACTTACTTGTACCATTGTTAATTTTATTTTTTTTCTGGAGACTACAGCCACTTGAACCAAAGGATTATGCAGACTTAGATTATACATATTGTGGAATCATGTAGATGTGGTGTTTTCTGAGGTTTCTTTCAATTACAGTTTTGAGTATATTTTCTTTATTTTACATACTGCAAGAGTAGACTGTTCTGTTGACTTGTTCTTCTAAATTATTCAGGAATCTGAAGCGTTGTTCCTCAAGGCAATTAAAGCCAATCCGAATGCTGCCAGTTATCATGGTAATTTAGGTAAGAGATTTTTCTGTCTTCAGCTGTATTGTTTGTTTGCTTCATATTCATGGTGGTTTAAAAGAAAAAGCGGTCTTTTGAGCCTTCTTCCTGCTGAGCAGATTGCTATTTGACTGCCTGGAAAAACTGCCAGCCAGTAAAGAACGGGGCACTAACCCGGAGAATGCTATGACAGATCAAGAGGGCTGTACGATGCAGCCCAGAGGTAGCTGCACTTCAGTGGCTGCAAATTGCTTCATTTATGCTATACTTGTAACCCACAATGAGCTCACCAGATAAGAGCTGCCATTTATGGCTAGAGTGTAATTCATTCCATCAGTCCCATTCCAGTTCTGCTCCCAGGCTTTGCTCCTGCATTTGGCAACAGAACAAGCAGCTACTGTGCCACCAGCCAGTGAGAGACCCTCACTGGAAACAAATGCTTTAATGTTGTTTTCCAAGTCAGTGGCAAGACAGCACATTATTCAACAATATTGCTCATGAAATTCCTTATTGATGTTCCAGCTGTGCTTTATCATCGCTGGGGAAATCTTGACTTAGCAAAGAAGCACTATGAAGTCTCTCTGAAGCTTGATCCTACGGCACCTGGGACCAAGGAAAACTACAATCTCTTAAGAAGAAAATTGGAGCAATTGCAAAAGAAAGGCAGTGCCTGATGTTTCCTTTCAGGTTGTCCATGCATGCAGGTTGCTATTAGTGTTACATGGTTACTTTTGACCATGTAAAGGATTCAGTCATTATTTCTCAAAAGTAACAACACCAGCAATGCACACTCAAATGTCCAATTATGCCCTCCTGCAGATTCTAACATTTCAGCCGGAGTTTGGAGATGTTTTTATTTTTATTCTTGAACTGCATTTGAAGTCCCTTAGAACACTTTTATAGGTATACGAAGGCAATGCAGATGGAACTTCACAGCTGTGAATAAATAGCAATATTTGCTTTCACTTGCAATTTGATATCTTCATCTGACTTTTTAGCAGCAGGATGAATATCAGAAGGCAGTTTTATTTCTGAAGGTGTTTCCAGAAAAAGTGCAATTTCCTGTTTAAATCCTGATCGTTTCAAGTATGAAGAATATCTGTCCACTTCAGTTTTATTACTGCTTTCAACTGCCAGTCCTACAGGGCCAGTAGAAGAATGGATTATTTCCGGCAGTCTACTCCTGTAATTTGAGTTATACTTTGGTTCTTGTTTCTGGCTCCACCCTTTGAAGTGCAGGATCTGTACAGGTGAAAATGTGCTCCTCAAAAGGTCTGTCAGCCACCAAGCTGCTGAGATATGCTCTAGTGGAGAAAATACTCCTGCATTTAAGACAAGATTTTAGCAAGCAGCAAATGGAAAAGAAAGAAGTGTCAGATGACAGAGGAGTAAGCCAGAGTTTCTGTTCTTCAGGTAGCCTCATCTAGCACAGACAACTTGGGCCACAAGTCAGAATTACTTTAGCTCTTACAGCAAGTCAGTGGTCTAAATACAGTATAGTATCTACGGGAGCTGATTCTTGTTGGCTGAGGCATTGCAGTGGTTTTTGTTGAGGACATAACACCTTCTAGCTCTCACACTGTTGGTAAATAGAGAATTTCTGTGGGAAAAGTAACTGGGCAGACAACCTGACCTTGACTGTTAAGGTATTAACTGGAAGGAACTCTGATAAACCTTTGTCAAACTATGGCTCACGTGTTTGCTGAAATCAGTTACATAAGCATAGCTGTTCATGTGTAAACTGATTGTGTTGATGCAGGGTGATTCAGAGATGGACACCAATTGATACTGTGTCATTTTTCAACTTGCTGTGATACATGTTTAAGCTCTGGCTGTCCAGAGTTGGTTTTTTTTGCTAATATTTATATTCCTGGTTCAGGAAATCTTGACATCTATTTTCTAATTTGTTTGCTTCTTTTATTTAAGATTGGATGACTTCTATTGGATGTAAAAACTGAGGAACTTAGCCTCTTTTTTTTTATTATTCCTCTATTGATTAATGTAGTATTTGCAGCTTTCCTAATTAGTGCAGTGACTATTTTATAGGAGACTGTGGAATGTTCTCCATACACAACTCATCTGCAAGTGTGTGGAACCATTTAAAATGTTGGGGAAATGCCTGCCATAGGACAGGATACCACATGAACTTGCCATCTGACCACCATGTCAGTTGTCAACACATTATGCATCTAGGCTGTGTCTTGAACCTGCAGTAGGCTAATTTTTGAAAATGACTGTTGATTCAAGAACCAGTGTGTGTGCAGAGCACCATGCAATACTGCAGAGTTCACTAAGCATCCTCTAATAAAGTTAATTTGGGTACCACAAGTAGTGCAGCCACTTCAATGTAATATTCTTCCTGGAGTAACTATAAACGTAGACAGCAAAGCTGTGGCAGTGACACTGCATGAATCTGGCTTTCAATGAATTCATAGGCCTGCACTGCACTTGCACAAATCTTATATTTGCCACGCTGATTTTAGCTGAAATACCAGAGGCATGTATTTGTACTAGTGCAGTGCTCCTCTCCTGCTAACATACTCTGTTTCTCAGCAGAGCTAATTTGTTCATGTAGGGTACCAACTCTGATGCGTTGTTTCCATTTCTTCTGGTTCTGCACCAGTATGGTTTCCCAATTCTGATGACAAGCATAGCTCAGTCTTTCTAGTTCAACTTTCATATCTGAAATGTGCTGAAATAGATAAACCCTTCAGTACAGATAGCAGACTTCTAAGGCTTTCCATGCATAACTTAATATGCATTGGATATAGAGACTTTGGTCATAAGGTATTAAAGGGTTGGGATCTGGACAGATGAGCTATAAACTAGCAGAAAATAGATGTTTAATATAATCAAGTCTTTTCTGTATATTTGGAATATGACACATTGAGTTTAAATTATTATTCTCATCATGAAGTTCATATGTATAGTTGTTTCTGTCACCAATCAGGTTAACTTTATAGAAATCCACTAGATCAATTATATGGGGTCTGAATTCTCTGTGGCTCATTACAAACCAAAGCTGTTGCAGAAATTCCTCTGTGGAAATCAGTTTCTCCTACTCATGAGTCTGAGATGGAAGAGACATGCTAACAAATGGAACACTTTGTTGGCAATTGATAGTGGTGTTTACTCTTCAGTACAGTGAGATCTATTCTTGATTAGTTTTCTGGGCACCTATTGTATTATTATGTGTGGGATTATTTGTTTTATATCATTTTTTAGTGCCATAGAAATTCAGTGTGGTATGAGAGTAGTAATCATACTCTTGTGACTGAGCAAAACGTTGAGGGGTACTTTGGGTTTGAAATAAGCAATATGTTTTGGTTTTTTTGGTTTTTTGTTTTTTTAATTTAAAATACTTAAAGCTTTCAAGAATGCTAGTTTTTTTTATTATTGTTGTTGTTGTTTTGTTTTGTTTTCAGAATTATTTTGAGAGAGCAACATTTTGTAATGTTAACCTTTTTCTTATTTTCTCATACCTCATAACTGGCTCCTGGAATAGTGCAGAACAGACGCTCTGTGAGAAAGGTTTAGACAAAAAAAAAGTGAGTTTGTATGTAGCTGTTGTTACAAACGGTTTCTATGTTCAGCATGCTGGATTTTTTTCTCCATGTTGCCTTTCCACCACTGCCAGTTTTGGAAGACTGATGTTTCCTTCTTATCAGCTGATGTGAAATCAAGAAACATGGATATACTTCTTTTTTTTTTTTTTCCCAAAACTTGCTTGTTCAAATACAGTTCTGAAGACATGCACAGAATGGAGTCAATGCACAGAACAGCTACTATGAATTACAGCCTATTTTCACCAAAAACTTCCAAGTGAATTCTGTAATTATATGTTTCTTTCGTGTTTAGAACAATGTTGTATACTTGAAGTTTTCTGTTAATTTCATACTTAGATTTTAGAGATTTGTGTTGTGCGTGTATAAGCACTCTGAAATAAAAATCTTCAGTGCTTCTGAATGGTTCGCCACAAATATTGGGCCCTATTCATTGCAGTTTCCTCCATGTTTTAGATATCTACATCTGAGCTATTCATCCTAGTTTCTCTGTAATAGGAATAAATGTGAGATATGATTAATCTCCTAAAGAAAAGGATGTGAAGCAGCATGTATTTGAAACATATATTCCTCACTACCTTCAAAGGGTTACTAAGATGGTCCAGTCATGTACATTAAGAAAATCTGCTTTCAGATGAATTAATCTGGTCCTCTCTTACACCATGCTTTGCACAAAGAATAAAGATTGGCACTGAGGCAAACTAGCAAGTACTTGCTTTGAGGGTTGGTTATAGTGACTGGATGAGGGAATGGGATAACACAAATTAAAAGAACTTCGGTTTCTGCAAACAGTTAAACTTATGAGACTGATACAGCATCTGAATGTCAAATCTCTCCCTACACAGCAGTGCATTGGAGTCCAGTTCTATCTATTGTTAGCTTGTCTGTGATCACAATAAATGGTAACAGCTTACTGTTACAGTCTTTTTGTTGTTGTTCACTGTTTTATAAGCAATCTAAGGCAACTGTAAATTTACAAAGATGAGATTTCCTTAAACTGAAGTTGCTATTTCAAGCTGCAACTGTTAGAATGTCAAATGTGATAGCGCAGCTCATGTATGTTTTGGGTGGCTTTTTTTACATTAAATATCTTAATTTTTTTTCTGGCTCTTCCTTGTATTCTTCATTCCACTTGGGTTTAGGTGTGTTTATAACGCCGTTATTACCTGTAGATTCTCACGCGATTCTTGACTCGGCCCCTTCTCTAAGTAGTGCTTCTCTTCCCACGCCTCTTCATTAAGCCTCTTTCAAACGTGCCGATTTGCTGGAAATGAAAGTGAGATCACACGGTCGAATTTCTGACACGTAAAAGCGGAAGTAGCCAAACTCCTGGTGTAGCACCGTACCACCGCACCATTCGATCCTCCGATGGGAATGGCTATACCGGCTTCCCCCGCTCCCACTCGGGCTTCCCCGTGGCCGCCGGCCCCACCGTCTGGCCGCCCCGCCCATCCCGGGCGGCCCCGCCCCGCCGCCTACTCCCCCGGGAGCCGCCGCGGCCCGGGCAGAAGGACGCGGCCGCAGCCGGAAGCGGAGGCGGGCAGCGCTGGTGGGTGAGTGCGGCGGGAGGCCGCCGTCGGGGGGCGCGCTAGCGCCGCCCTCTCGGTCACGTGACGCGGCGAGCCGCCGCGGGGAGGGGGCGGGGCGGTGGCCGCTGGCGCGGCTGTGGAGGTTCTGAGGCGCCGGGTCCGGAGCGGTGTCGAGGCGACCGCGGCTGCCGCTGTCCCGGGCGGGGAGGCCGCCCTCTGCGGTCCTCCGCCTGTAAGATGGCCCCTGCGTGCGTCCCGCCGCGCTGCTCCTCCGCTGCACGAGTGCTGCTGCGCTGGGCCTCGCGTTCAGGTCCGTCAGCGCTGAGGTGACCCTGCCTGGGCTTGTCAGGGTTAGGGAAGTGCATCTGGAGGATAAAAGCCTCATTTAAAGGGAGAGTTAAGGGAAAATTGCGCGGGTGTGTCCCTCTGGCAGTTGACAGCAGCGTCCTTACAGGGTCGCTCCTCGGATCAATGTCTGCCTTGCTTGAGTTGGGTTTTTGTTTTTTTATTTAGTAAACCTCCCAGGTATTTCATTTAACTAAGCCTGATTTCTCCTGCCTTTTTTGCATCCTCTCCCACTTTCAATGTTGTTAAACCTCGTGCTGCTGACTTAAGGTTCCTTTAACTGCATCTGAGTTAACTACAGACAATTAACTTCCTCATTTTTAGGCTTCAAGGCTTTTTCATTTGCTCGCTGCATTTTCTGCTTTGCTTTGGTATTGTCAGAGCATAGCAGTGTGGCTCTTCTGACTTAGACACCACTGTACCTCCAGAACGCAGCTGCCTGAAGAGTGGACTGCAGTTCATATCTCTCCAGGTTAGTGTTTAAGCAGTGAGTCACCCACAGAAGCAATTTCCTGGCAATTAAAAATAGGCCATTAGGAAAGGTTCTTACATTTAGCACATCTGAATGGGCTTATTACAGGCTTTCTTCCCCACTCCCCTTGAGAAATCCCTTTGAAACCTAGGTTGTGTCTCCAGGGTGTCTGTATCAGCTAGCACTGTTCTCTCTTTGCCTCTGAGGTTCAGGTCATGTGAAAACCAATGTATCTTGTTAGCTAAGCATGTTACAGGTTACAGCATTCTGTCTGCCATCAGTAAATAACACAGAACAACCGTCCCTCAACCTGAGTTGTGCAGAGTGTTTACACGTTAAAATAGCTGACTTCCAATACGTTGCCTGTGTTACACAATCGGCATGCTATTGCTGACAAATATCAAGTAGTTAATGTGTGTAGTACTTCATTTTGCTTGGATTCTTGCTGGCTGTTTGCTCCTCACTTTCCAAGTTACTGTGATGTTCTGCATCATAGAATCATGGAATCCTTAGGGTCGGAAGGGACCTCTGAAGGTCCCTGAACAGGGACATCACAGCTAGATCAGGTTGCCCAGAGCTTGATCCAGTCTCACCTTAAAAGTCTCCAGAGATGGGGCATCTATTGCATCACAAGGTAACCTGTTCCAGTGCCTCACCACCCTCACTGTAAAAAAAGATTTTTTCCTTGTATCCAACCCAAATCTACTCTCCCTCAGCTTGAAGCTATCTCCCCTTGTTTCCTCACCACAGACCTTGCTGAAGAGTCTGGCCCCTTTCCCGTAGCTCCCCTTTAGATACTGAATATCATAGATATTCATCTTTGTAAAAAAGAGATCATCTTTGCAGTCAGCCTTATTTGATTCTGTTCATGAGTTTAAGTCCACTGGAGTATGAAGCAAACTTTGCTCCGTCACGGAAGAAAGTGTCACAAATTCAATACCTGTTATCATCTATTCCTTTTAATTTTTCTTTCAGTGATTTCTGTATGTGTGATCAGATTGAGGGTAGAAATACTGTTTAGAGTACTTGATTTTATTCTTTAGAAAGGATCATCATGTCAGCTTGTGGTTTCCTTACCTGATTTCTGATGTGGAAAGCTAGGTGCCCCCAGAGAGCCCAGGGCAGAGGGCAGGCCTGTTTGTGCATCTGATGTCCTGCTGTCTCTCCCACCTGCTGTTCACTGAGAGCAGCCTCTTCACTTGAAGCAGTGTTGCCTGGCCTGGGCATGAGTCGTGCTCTGAGCAGGAGACTGGTTCCTTCCTACCAGCATCCCTCTGAGCTGCCTGTGTGTGTGCCTGACTCCCAGTAGCAGCCTAACTATCTATTTTGAAAGGTTTTATTTCTCAGAAGGGCTTACATCTGACTGGTGATATAACCATAATCTTTTCTGCATCTGTCTCTGCTGTCTATATAGTTGTGCATGCTTGCTCTTATGGAGCTTTGGGGAAGTGAGAGGTTACATTACTGCCTAATAAATGTTATAAATTTGTGAGGGTAGGTACAATCACAGGGAATTGAATGCGAAGGTGGGTGACACTTCAAGTGTTGTGAACTTCTTGGGCAGAGAACACTTGCCATAAGAAGCATTTTCTGTGCGGACAGATTCTTTTTTTGCATCTTGTAAAGCTAAATTAACAAAGAGGTTAAATATTAAGCAGGTAACTTAATACGAGACAGAGTAAATGTATGGAGGTAGAAGTGTCACTGAGTTTGCAGATGTAATGCCTTCGTATTCTGTCTCCCTCTCCCTCCTAGAATGTTGAAAACAGTAGCAAATTACTATGCTTAAATCAAGTCTGTGGCTATTTTGAGTTTTCTGTTCTTTTTCATTCCAAAAATTTGATTACATTTTATGGACCATGTCAAACAGCTCTCTCTTCCTCACTTCTAAAAACCAATTAACACTGAAGAAGGACATTCTATTGATTTACCATTGCAGTGTTTTTCAGGAATGCCCTTTACATTAAGATTTTGACTATTTTCATTTCTTTGAGTTTGTCAGTTATTTGCTTTTAACGTCTTGAGCAAAGCCTGTTGGGTATCATTGTCACTTCTCATTTCTCTGTCTTACTCTCTCTGGAATTACCTGTACAACCACCTCTTTCTGCAGTGTTTGACTATAATTGCTTAGGACTTTTACTAACAGCTGAAGTTACTGTTGTATTACTGGCATTCTGACAGAAGTCCTTGGCCTCGTGGAATTCTTTCTTTCGTCATCCATTTCCCTAAAGCATTGCTTTTTCAACTGTTACCTGTACACCAGACTTCAGCTGTGGGACATTTGCTGCATCAGCATAGTATTGCAATTCTGAACATATGTGTTATCAAATAATACCGTAGTAATTGCACATCTTTTTGCCATTTTTCCCTCTACTCATTCTGTTTGGCCTGATACAGTCCCACTACCTTTATCACAGTATAATTCTGGCTGAAAGGGACCTGAGGATTCTCTCATACAACCTCCCATTCAAAGCAGGGTCACACGTGTGGGCACACTGGGTTGTTCAGGGCCATACCTTGTATGCTGTGGAAACCTGCAGGGATAGAAACTGGGCAGCTTGCTCCAGTGCCTAGCTGCCTTCATCGTTAAATTCCTTTTCCTTGAATCAACTCAGAGCCTGTCCTGTTTCAGTTTGTTTATTGATTGTCAAACTCCCATCTTAAGGAAAACCATCTCAGAGTTGTTGGAAAACTGCTGCTAGGTCATCCAAGAACCATCCCTTTGCACACTGAACAAGCCTTGTTTCCTAAGCCTCTCTTCACAAGTCAGGATCTTGTGCCCATCATTGTCTCGGTAGCTCTCTTATCAACTCACTGTAATTTGTCAGTATCTTTCTTGTACCCAAAAATGATGCAATACTGTAGATACAGTCTAGTGAGTGTCGAGTGAAGGGAGATAACCTCTTCCCTCCACCTACTGTGTGTGCTCCCATTGTTGCAATGCGGGATGCATGCCACCTTTCTTGCTTCCTTTGTCCAAGAGGGTATGTTCATGTGTTTTCAGTTAGGTAAGAATAAGATACATAGTGATGTGTCAGAGTGTCTAGACGTGCTACTCCTCTGGACTCACTGGTCTGCTTTTCACATAATCACAGAATTG
>VXAB01010458.1:0-10578 GCA_013399175.1 Odontophorus gujanensis | reverse complement strand
TTTGTTTTGTTTTGTTTTGTTTTGTTTTGTTTTTAAAGCTACATAATAATAAAATACATTGGGAAAATGAATATGTTTAACAGAATTCTGAACACATGCAAAAGGGTCTAGTTTAATCCTGTGTCATTCACTGCTGGAACTGAAGAGATGAAAAAAAAGTTATGGAAAAAATGTTGTCTAAAGTAAACAAAGCAATTCTGCTACTTTAGTAGGAGGGGAAAAAGTATATTTAACACAGCCTACTAAAATTTCTTCACTCTGTTGCAGCAATTTTGCTTTTTGCTCCAATATTCTAACCTTTTCCTTTATGGATTTTCATTCTTCATCCCTCATATATCCTAGTCTTAATTCCCTTTTAGTTAATCCCAAGAGTCTGTTGCTGGGTGAGAGCAAATATTAGAGTTCTGTTTACTGTGGTGTGCAGAAAATTGTTCATATCCCCTGAATACTACATCATGTATTGTTATTTCTACAGCACTTTTTTTTTCAGACAATTTTTTGCAGACAACAAAAAATCTCTGCATGACAGACAAGAAGAAATAATATGAGCTTCCCTTGGAAAGGATTCCAACAGACTGTCACAGGACTTTTTGTGGTGCAGATGGTGCCATGTTGGCAGCTGTCCCACAGTGATAGTGCAGGGACCTTTACTCCACCCTGCTCCTCCTAGAAAACATCTCCACACCACTGCTAATGGATAAACCAATGTTGTCTATGGCAGTTAAAACTGCATTTCTCTCCTCATAGTGAGAACTATACCAACCTTTCTGAGAAAGACTGGTAATAAGGAGTAAAACCCAACCCATTCTTTTGCTTGATTCACCATATCTCACACTGTGTCCCTTTGTTGTGACAATGACCAGCCTGAACTGCATAATTCTTCCTAGAATATAATATTCCATAATTTATATTCCATAATTCTTTCCAGAATTTAGAACAGTCTGGTTGAGTCGTCAAAGCCCATTTGCTACTCAGTTAATGTACAATGCATATAGAAAGTGACACATAGAAAGTTCAGACATCTTTCATTAATGAGATTGATCTAGATAGCATTTTCTTTTAAAAATTTCCACTCTTCCAGGTTTAAGAGAGTCCACTTTTGTTCCATAAATCCCAGGAAGCGGAAATTGGTATCCAAGACTTGCAGACCTAATGACTGCACCAAATAACAAACTTCTTCTTAGACTTTTGCTATACCATTGCCCTCCATATTGCCTTCTACAAGCAAATGTGCAGTACCACAAAGAAGTGGAAAAAATTTCAGCAATTTTAATCACTTTCCGTAGGACATGATATAAAGCTTCTTCTACTACATACAGTTGGCTGGTTAAACAGAGATTGTGTGCTGGACCAATTCAGAGTGCTATTTCCTTCCACAATTACTTAGAACAATAATTCTCCTATATAATCATAAAATCATAGAATCATTGGAGTTGGAAGGGACCTCTGGAGAGGTTTCCTACAGCAGGTTGCCCAGGAAAGTATCCAGGTGGATTTTGAATGTCTCCAGAGAAATGAGATTCCACAACCTCTCTGGGAACCACAACCTCTATGACCTTGCATAAGACTGTCAATAATGCTCAGTTCCCAGTCTGTCCAGTAGTAACAACATTAACAGAATTTCATTACAACAGGAGAATTTTTGTCAAAACAAGCAAAAAATCAATGATAACAAAAACAACCTTCCTCCCATCCCTTCCTCTCTCTCCCTCCCCTTATTTGGAGAGGTCTCAGAAGCTACAGATATCGTCACTAATGAGGAAACTATTCAACAGAAAATGCCAATAACAGCCGTGTACATGTGAAAGTCTTCCTCAGATTTGTACTTGAAATTCTGTTCAAACCACAAAATAAGAAATGGCAGGTCAAGAAATCTGTGGCTTATAGATTTTTACTGCAGTATAGATCTTTGTTTATTTTAAGGCCAATCTTATTTCTTCAGCTGAGGCCAAACAAACTGAATTAAGAGAACTGTGGCAATATGAATCTAAACCAGTTTTCACAGGAAAGTCAATACATGTCCAAACCATAATGATAGTACTGTACCTGTTTAAAATTCCGTAATAGCTACTGTTATTTTATGTATTTTCCTACATAAAATGAAGGCAAAATGCACAGAGCACATTATTATGTCTGTCTCTAGTACAAAACATCAGAAAGCTTTTGGTAAAATAAATATTCCATTCCCCTGTCTGAAATATTGGAGTAAAACAACATAGTCAGCTATTTGGCCAGCTATAGATATTTTTTATATAAAATATGACTGCAATAGATGGGAAAATAAGAAGATTGATGGACACATATATGTTCTAAAGACAGAACATTTACAGAGGAAAGCAAAAGTGTTCAGTAACGATAAAAGTACAGAACTGATTGCTATGGAGGATCACATTTTTGTTTCATAAAATTCTTACAGCATTCATTGCTTGGTCATGGCAATAGAAGCAGACGAATGCTTATTTTGAGGGTCTTTGGCAGTATAAGAACGTGTCATGAACTGCATTTTCAGAAGCAGTTTTGAGCTTTAAGTAAAAAGAAATAAAAAAAGAAAAAAATCCAACAGAAAAGGACGCAAGTATATATATATAAGTACTGGTACAAGCTTCGGAAAAAGTCTTAGTGAGTTATAGAAAGGTAATAGAACAACATTTCAATGTGTTTTCCATGTAATAGTAACAACTGAGTAAATTTCAGCTCAAGTAAAAAGGAGCTTTTTCTGCCAAATATGAATTACTTCTCTCTTTTTTCTCTCCATGTTCTTTTGAAAATCATACCTATTGTATGTGCCAGATGTACTCTGCAAAGTACTGAAAGCTTCTGCTCCCTCTTAACACTAAAGGACTAAGGGTTTGTGACAGCCTTGAAAGATGTTCATTCCCATACTGCTCTCATATGTGTCATCTTGTAGGATAAAGTCTGGAAGCTCCTTTCTTTTTCAACATCTCTCAAAAGTAAACTGATTTTCAAGGTGAGGGTGATATTTGTTCAGGTTAGGATTGGGGCAGTGGGGCACAGTGCAGACCTGTTTCCTGGAGTCCTTGACACTGTATGTCAGTAAGGTGTGTTAGACAATCTGGGAGCATAAACAGATTTCAAGACTGAATTTAGTGCAGAATTGATTAAACTAAAGGTTTAGGCAGTGCATGACAAAGACTTTATCCTGCACTGTCTCCAATACTAGTACGAGATCAATGGAGCACTAAGACTTGCGTGGTGGTTGCTCATTGCTGAATTTCATAATGTCAAGAGGGTTCAAACAGAAACAGATGCATAACCACTCATACCAGTTGCTGCCCCACTGTCTTTTACAGTGATTTCCTAGGTGTTCTAAAGAAGCCTGCAGTGCTTGTGCACACTTGATTAAATTCTCCACTCTGATCATCATAGTGAGATTAATTCACAGGGTTTGAGCAGACTTGTTAAAACACAGCAAGTACTTAACTCCCTCCATCACATTCCACTACAGACACAGGTGTGAATTTAAGGTGTTTTTTGAGTATGCAGGTTCCATTTTCCTTGAATCATTTTTAGAGATCAGTAACAAATTTTTGAAAAGCTTAAAAGACAGATTAGTCTCTGCACCCGTTGTATTGTAAGTACTTCTCTACTACATCCTCTGAGGAGAAAGTATATCTCGTGTACTGACAGTCTCTTGCCTGGCTTGGTCTAATTGAAACACAGAGCCATCGTGTAGAACTGATGGAAGGCCACCAGAGGTTAACCAAATTAAATGGCCAACAAACAAAGCAAGCATTCCTAGATATGAAAAAATCCAGCCCATGTATTCTCATCTACATGTACTTTAGTTGTAGATTAACTGTAAAACAACAGTTTGTTTGTTTGCTGTTTCATTTTTAATCAAAAGCAGCAGAAACAAAGAAGAACATAAGAAACTGATTTTGCTATGTTACTTTCAGATGCAAAGATTCTCTGTATTGCTACTCTCAAACTAGTACCTGTAGTCAACCATACATTTTGAAAAATGATTTAACAAATGAATAAAATCCCTCTGGTAGTACTATCCTTGAAAAGTGATGACATTTTATTCTTATTTACCCCTCTCTAGAAGAGTAAAGGTGAATTTATTTAAAAGCTATGTACAAGAGAGAACGAAATAAGGGGAAGACAAGAAGAAAAAGGGAGAATGTAAATCAAACTATTTAGCCTGTAGGTATATTCATATGTGGTTCTTGGGACTGCATCAAAATGAAGCCCTTGTTTTGCCATTCAAATTTAGGTAGAAGATGAGGAGTCAGATCTAGATTTAGATTTGTAATTTTAGTTATGCATGAAATCCAGAAAGTTTTCAAATATTACTTCAGATGGACCATTTCCCTTCTTCAAGATGGCAACTGTTTTTTAAAGTCAACTTTCAAATCTGGAAATAAAATACATTACCCACATTAGGTCCCTATGCAATAGGTGGAATTTGCATTTTGTTAACTGTTACTCAAAGAGTGACATTTCTTACGACAATATTTCTTTGTTTTCTGTCATAAAACCCTAAAATTCTCTAACTGTGAACAAGTTCTTCTCATGGGCTTGCCTTTAAGATACTACAGCAACTGTTTCTATAATTATAAATATTTATTAAAACAATAGTTGCAAAACTTCACGCTGTTATCTCTCCCTTTGATAAATTCAAAGACTGGAAAGTAGGGGAGGTTTTTTATTACCACATTCCAAAAGCACTCTGAGACTAGTAAGCTGTATTCAAGACTAGCTGTGCCACTCAATTACTTTTTTTCAGTAACAATACAGATTCTTTAAAATGGTTTGTAATATTTTAGAAATGAAAACTGTTGGAAAAATTATGAGATTAATCAGTAGCTGTTCCTAGAGAACCTAGCTTACTGACTTTATTGCATACAATAAATGTAAAGTAATGCCAAATTAAAGAGAAAACAAACAACAATATAACATGGTGGGTACAAAAGAACAACACAATTTGTTGCCATTATCAAAAATATGAATTGCATTATAGTTTTACAATCTAAGATTCTGTAAAAAAAAATATAGATCAATGTCTTTTGAGTTATAAGATCTCTACTGTTGGTTAACCCTAGCACGGTTTAACAGTACACAGCTGCTTTCTCACCTCCTCACAGTGGTATGAGGAATAAACTCATAAGGGTAAAACTGAGAAAATTCCTGAGTCAAGACAAAGACAGTTTAATGCATAAAGCAAAAGTTGTGCCTGCAAGTATGGCAAAACAAGGAATCTATCTATATACTCCTTTGTTTGTCAGACAAGTTCAGCTAATCAAGAATTTCTGAAGCAGAGCTTCTTTTTTGTATCAGCTTCCTGGGAAGACAAACACCATCACTCCCAATGTCCCGAATTCCTTCTTCTTTCCTCCTCATGTCTTTGGTTATCCTGATGAAGCTGTCCTGGCTGTGTTCTCTCCCAGATTACTGTGCACTCTCAGCCTACCCACTGGCGAAGAAGTGCAAAAAGTAAAAAAATAAAAAGACTCCTACTCTATCTGAGTACTGTTCAGGAAGAATTAAAACATTGTGCTTTCACAATCCTTAACTTAGTACCATATTTGCATCTATGAAAAAAATTAATCCAAGCAACATCAGTTCAATGTTTTTGATCCATCTCAAAATAAATATATTAAAAGAGAGCACGTACCAAAATGTTAAGATAATACCAATATTTTACCGATAAATAAATGTATATCCATGCACCTATACATATATGGTGCCTGTAACAGACATGAATAACAGACGTTTACTTTGCGAATGAAGCTTACTTTGGATTTACACAAATTCTAGCCATCTCAAGTAATTTCATGCTACAAAATTACTTTACTAGAAATTAATACATAGGGCAAAACTGACAGGCAAATCTTCTTATATGTTGCAACCAGTGCCTTCAAACAGTTCAACAGGTACTCCTAGATAACCCCTTTCTGAAAGGAGCTGATTACTTCTTCTTTCATGTCATGGTTTTATTATTCTTTGTTATTGGTATTCCACATCATAACATCATGTAGAGCACATGGAGTTAAAGAATTATTGCTCCAGTTCTGTGGATTATCAATAGTTCTGGATACACCTGTCTCAGAAGAGAATTACATACCCCACAGGACTTTACGTTACTTTGTATTTTTCCATTTTCCACTCAGAGGAAAAGATAAAAGTTGTCAAGATATGATGTCCCTCTTTTTTCCCTTTTGGTTCATCCTGGTAGTGTGTATGCTCCGTAGCCATCTCATCTTCAGCATTAGAGTTAGTTATTTGAGTTTTTGAACACTCTTTCATTGTATTTGATTTATTAGCTTTAATTCTAATTATATTGCATTACTTTTTGTTATTTCGCATTCTGATATCTTATTTTGTAAATCAGCTTTCTTCCTCAGATTGTTGCCGCCGTTTTGTTTTTAGGCCCATCTCCCTACCCTTTCCCTTTTCCCCTTTTCCTTTCCCAGAGCATGGGTGCATTGGTCCCCCTGCCCCATTAATCACAGAACCAGGCTAAACAGGCCCATAAACATTGACATTTCCCCACCTGTTACCGTGACCACAGAAGAGAACGTGAAAGGAAGAAAACAGCAATTTGGAAATGCAAGGGAATCTACAAAGCAAAACTAGATCTGGTTTCAGCTGTAAAACAAGAAAACATACCATATGTATTTTAAAAGGGAGCTGGGGTTCAAATATGAAAGGAGGCAGAAAATCAAGCATTTGAAGAAGCTAGAGAGAAAGTCATTAAAATCCAGTAAGAATAATGACAATAGACATATTCAAAAATTTTACTGAAAAACATTCCTTATCAGCAGGAAAGCTGGGGAGTTAAATCAAAGGCAGCTAAAAATGATCTTTTATCGTCTGTAACTGATGTCTTCAAATACAACATGACAGGAATATAACAGCCATGAGAAGGGATTTTATTGAAGTTGGCAGACAAAGAGCAAGGTAGAAACCAGTTATTCCTGGTTGTATTCACTCCCATCGACCTTTTAGTTAAGTTAGCAGTGCCTGGAGAGATATGAGCAAAAGGTGCCCCTGCAACACCAAACTCAAAGACCAGGGAAAGCTTCATGCAAACAGGTACCTCAAGATACTTCCACTCTGTCTTCCTGTCCAGAGCTATTTCAGCTGTGAGGTAACTTGTTGTTCAGCTCATTATCCTCTAGGGTCTGGAAAACACAGACGAAGATTTACATCAATTTGTAAGCCATGGTCATGCTGTCTTACATGTCCTCATAGGAAGCAGAGGAACTTAGGAACTCTTTAGGACTGGGGAGCCCAGAACTGGACACAGTACTCCAGGTGAGACATGACCAGGGCAGAGCAGAGGGGAAAAATCACCTCCCTCAACCTGCTGGCCACACTCTTCTTAATGCATCCCATTGGCCTTCTTGTCCACCAGAGCATACTGCTGGCTCATGACCAATCTGTCACCCACCAGGACACCCAGATCTCTACTCACAGAACTCCTCTCCAGCAGGTCATCCCCCAAGTTGTACTGGTGCATGCGGTTATTACTCCCTAGGTGCAAGACTCTACGCTTGCTCTCTTGTTAAATCTCACCTGGTTCCTCTCTGCCCAACTATCCAGCCTGTCCAGGTCTCGATGAATAGCAACACAGACTTCTGTCATGTCAACCATTCCTCCCAGCGTGGTATCATCAGCAAACTTGCTAAGGGTGGACACTGTCCTTTCATCAAGGTCAGTGATGAAAATGACACAACACTGACCCCTGAGGAACATCACTAAGTACAGACCCCCAACTGGACTCTGCTCCAACAATTACAACCCTCTGAGATCTGCCAGTCAGCCAGTTCTCAACTTACCCCACTGTCCACTGATCTATTCCACACTTCCTCAACTTTTTATAAGAATGTTGTGGGAGGCAGTGTCAAATGCACTGAAATCACTATCCACCCAGCCAATGATGACATCACAGAAGGCTACCAGGCTGGTCAAGCACAATATCCCTCTGGTGAACCCATGCTGACTACTCCTGGTAACCTTCTTTTCCAATTGCCTGGAGATGGCATGCAGAATGAGCTGTCCCATCACCTTTCCAGGGGTGGAAGTAAGATAACGTTACTCAGTTCACATTCTTTTCTTTTTTCCCATTTGATATTATATATAAAAATTGAAGATGTCTCAGTTGCTACTTCAACTGTTGCAGTGCACATCCTAAACTAGAGGAATATTTTGGCTAAGTTTGGTTATCCTGAACTCTGTTGATTTTATCAGGAATTTGTAATTGCTCTGTAAACACAGAAACAGTACATGTTATATACCATTCAACATCCATTCATTGATTTTATCAGTAACTCTGTGGTAGAGAAATTCTGAATTTAGACAGAGGTTATGTCAGCTGCAAAGCATAATGCCTGTTAGTATGTTGAACCATGAAAATTATTAGATAAATTTGAATGGACCTTGTGCTTTGTCACACAGCTGACAAATCCTAGATATTGAGATGGGAATTCATGGGAAGAGAAGCAATGTCATTACAGCTTAGAACTTCTGGATACTGGCTACTGTAGTGAAACGTTGCTCAAAGTCCACAGTTGTACTATTGTTGCTCTCAAATGTAGCACTGAGCAGCGGTACAGCTAATTATTACCTTACTCAGATTTAAAATGTGGTAGAATGTGGTTATGGTAGCCTGCTGTTCACTATACACTAATCTAACTGCAGTTCACAGCTTCTTTCTGCATACAAAATGACCCATGTTCTGGCCTTACTAGTATTTCCTAAGTATCAAGTGAAAACTGAAGTTACTACACAGGTAATTTCAGACAGTGATAGTAACTAGTTTTATGACAGTCTGGCTTTGATAAACTGAAGAGGGAAGTTTTCATTAAGGATAAGACCTCTGCATATTAATCAAATATTATCTTGGAAGGCAGAAATTAGTACTTTCCTTGCACCACAAAATAAATAAATAAATTAAAAAATCTCATCAATGTTATTCAGACCATATAGAAAGAATCTGAAGTCTTGTTTGTTACAGCATAGGACTCCATACCCAGTTCACAATTATAAGCAGTTGGTATCTGGCCACTGTTGAGCAGTTTTTTACCTCTAAGGAATAACATTAGTTTTTAGTATGTTGAAATTTCATGTGGAGAGGTTATACGGTTATATCACAACTGCTGAGTTCTTTTGTGTGTTTTATAAATGAAACCTAATCAGTATTAGCTCCTATAATTGTAGGTCCTGAAATGAAACATAATTACAATGAATAATTTAAAATAATGTAATTGGATCTTGGGAGTCCTTTTATATGAAGTGAGTATATATGACTATCTGCAAAATTACATTTTGTCACTTGTTATTTACACAGAAGTATAACTTGTGCTTTGCCATTGTTAAAGGTACAATAACGGAAATATAATTGTAGCAAAAAAAAACCCACCTGCCCCAATATCTTTCATGTAATGTTAAGACCTGGCTGGCTGTTTGTCCCCTCCTGTCCCCAAAGAAAGAAAAAAGAATGAAGCACCAAATGACTATTTTTGGTTTTTCTTGATTTTAATGTAAGAACCATCTCCTTTGGTCGTCTGCTGAAACTCTTTATCATTAATCATATCCAGGTAAGGTTTATTTTTTTAACATATTTTTTATTTTTTAAATCTTTTGTGAGTATTTGTGGGACTTTCCCCTCCCCACTCCCTTCTTGCTCCCTGTATTCCTCAGCTACCAACAGGAAAGACAAAATGCCTGAGGAAAAAAAAAGAAAAAACAAGAAACCCCAGAGTCGACCCAAAACAAATGAAGCAGATCTGCTGGCTCTCCTAAGATGATATTTAGCTTGAGTATAGAAAGTCTATTTTATAGTCATGACATTAATAAAGTATTACAAATAATGCTATGAATGAAATGAAACTGTACAGGAAATGCTGAGTGAACCTGAATAATAGTGAAGTAGAATTTTGGTCAATGGTTTCCTAAAGGAACCTAAGGCCAGAAAGTGATAAAAGCAGAAATACCAAATTAAGGCAGAATGTTCCTTAGGAATTGAGATGCACCTTCTTAGCATTTCTGCTAAATCATAGTGTAAATTAATTACATTTTCTGATTATACAAAGCCAGGACAAATCACTAGCCCAATTACAATAGGAGGCTGAAGCAAAAAGCATGCAATACCACCATGCAAGCTGAAAAACCACTTTCTTAAAAAATGCCTTGCTTATAAACAGTATTTTCTACTAATATTTATTTATTTATTATTGTTATTAATTTTTTAATAGTTCACTATTGTTTAAGTATTTCCTTACAAATACTGTGGAAACTAAATACAAAGGAAGGAGAAGATATTAAATATGTCTCTGGGTACAAAGGTCACAAAACCCACTGAGTACTGTGAGAAACAGAGGCAGTGCAAGTCCACAGCTTAGAGTATGTGCCAGGAGAGCAGACAGAGAGCAGCACATCACAGGCAGGAACACCTAAAAGAGAAAAGAAAAACTCTCTGTAAGGAACATAGCAGACTGACTGCAGAATTCATTTAGTCTCTGAAACACATAACTGATTTTACTAAGATCAAGGTTGAATTCAATCATTAGCTGCAAGGATACTATGAGAAGGTGTAGAGCCAGAAATCTT
>VXAB01010455.1:4216-78498 GCA_013399175.1 Odontophorus gujanensis | reverse complement strand
GAGAGATGTTCCAGCTCTCTGATAATCTCAGTGGCTCTCCTCTGGACTTGTTCCAAGAGTTTCACGTCCTTCTTGTCCTGGGGGCTCCAGGCCTGGACACAGTACTCCAGATGGGGCCCCACAAGAACTGAGTAGAGGGGAACAATCACCTCCTGATCTCCAGAGGTCCTTTCCAACTCCTACGATTCCGCAATTCTAGTATTAGGCACTTCACCTGGTGTTCATATGGAAACTGTGGTCAATTATAATTACAGTTTTAGCTAGCCATTAAGAAAATGACTGGACAATTGTAAGTAGCCTTAGTAAAAAATGGTATCTGAACAGAAAGGATAGGATGGAAGAATTCTCATTTTATACAACTGGCAACATTTCATTCAATATCTCTTGCCAATGTGTCTGGAGGTATTGGGATTATAGACTAAGTAGACGTACAGCTTACAACAGTAAAAATGAGAAAACAGTGGAAATGGGAAGAGAGGGAGATAAAGAAAAAACTCTTCGCAGGTGCATGTGACTTTCAGATATTTGCATTTTCAGCATGCAGCTCCAGGGAAAGGACATAGACTGCACAGACATTTGACACAGATTGGCTGAACACTACAAGGCTAGAAGGACTGACTAGCTACACAGACCTTGCATGGCACTTTGCTTGGAAGAAGCACTGTTGCTGTTGGAAGAAACTTCCTGTGACATGACCGTGAAGTTCCTGTAGCATGGTGATGTTCTGGGCTCTAGACCATGATTTAAAAGTACATGGCATTTTTAAGTAGCACTAGAAACTGTTGTGGATGGAAAAACCAACAAAGAAACAAAAAACACCTCAAAATTCAACTAACAAACATAAGGTCATATGTGATCCTACTGGCTTTTCGGGGAAGTCTGAGAAGTAGATTTTCTTCCAGTGGTCGACTCTGGAAGACTGTGTTTGCATTGGCAAATAATGCAGAAAGAGATGATACAGACAGTAGAGCAGCTAGTATTAAGGACCCAGTAGATATCCATAAAGTTTTGCTTCAGGCAAGCTCCAGACTGCTTTTACAGACTGAGTGCTGATTATTGGTCAGGATCCCTGAAGTGCTATCTTGGAGTGCAAGTTTTAAAGGAGTTTCACCCAAGAGGAACTTAGTTTGTAAGTTATGAGCTCCCTATGTCATGAACTAAAACAGAATTGAGGACAACTGTGCAATACCCACCAAAAAGTGCATTTCCCAACTGAGCCAAAATGTTTGGTGTGTTCTAAGTTAACTTGCTCCACAAAGAAGTCTGAAAATGAACTAGTAAGCATTCAATGTGGAGGTTTAAGAGAGCGGAGTCAATCAAACTGACACATAATACCCAAACAGCACTGACTCATTCAGGATAGAGCTACTGAAACTCCAGTTAATACAGTCTTCCATTTCTAACTAGTATGACTGTGGTGGTTTGGAGGCAAGTGTCAATGTATGTAGGGTGTGAAGATGGTCTGTGAAGCATTTTGAAGTGAAGGCAAGTAATTAAGTTTCAGATCAATGTATAAATATGGAAGCCACAATAGGACAGACAGGTAATGCAGGAAAATAGTAAGCTAAGAACATGTTTTCTGCATGAGTCTGGGATAGGATGGTTTTTGTTCACAATATTTGCTAAAGCTTCTTCACTTCTTTGAAAAAGCCCAGCTGTTATTTCCACATTCCCCTAGTTTGCCCTCAGGCTTGCAGTTCCCCACAGAATTCACCCTTAATTCTTCTTATTCCTCTTCTTTCCTAAATGTCAGTGAAGACTAAAGAAAACTGTTGTGATCAAATCATCAAATCAATAGGGCTGCAGCTGTACAAAGACATGGAACTTGCCTGTTCTCAGGCACTGAAACTGAAGGTATGTGTTTCTCTGCATCCGTACTGCTAAGTGCTCTTATTGTCTGAGCAGAGTGGCTGCACCAAAACTGCTTTCAGAGAACATACCAACTCTCAACCTATTGGTATTTGGGTAAGCACTGTCTCCCACAGCATCCTTATGAAAAATTGTGGAAGTGTGGAATAGTTGAGTTGATGGTGAGGCGGGTTGAGATCTGGTTGACTGGTAGAGCTCAGAGGGTTGTGATTAATGGCGTAGAGTTCAGTTGGAGGCATGTACTTAGCAGTGTTCCTCAGGGGTCAGTGCTGGGTCTGATCCTGTTCAACATCTTCATCAATGACCCTGATGAGGGGAGAAAGCCCACTCTCAGCAAGTGTGCTGATGATATGAAGCTGGGAGGAATGGCTGACATGCCAGAAGTCTGTGCTGCCATTCAGCGAGAACTGGACAGGCTGGAGAGTTGGGCAGAAAGGAACCAGATGAGGTTTAACAAGAGCAAGTGTAGAGTCTTGCACCTAGGGAGGAATAACTGCAAGCACTGATACAGGTAGGAGGACAACCTGCTGGAGAGGAGCTCTGAGGAGAGCGACCTGGGTGTCCTGGTGGATGACAGGCTGGCCATGAGCCAGCACTGTGCCCTGGTGGCCAAGAAGGCCAATGGGATCCTGGGGTGCATTAAGAGGAGCGTGGCCAGCAGGACGAGAGAGGTGATCCTCCCACTCTACTCTGCCCTGGTGAGGCCTCACCGGGAGCATTGTGTCCAGTTGTGGGCTCCCTGGTACAGAAAAGACAGGGATCTCCTGGAAAGAGTTCAGCAGAGGGCACGGAACACCTCCCTTATGAGGAAAGGCTGAGAGACCTGGGTCTGTTCAGCCTTGAAAAAAGAAGACTCAGAGGGAATCTGATCCATGTCTAGAAATATCTAAGGAGTGAGAGGCAAAGGGCGAGGCTGGACTCTTCTCTGCAGTATGTGGCAACAGGACAAGGGGAAATGGCCACAAACTGAAGCATAGGAAGTTCCACACAAATGTGTACGGGAAATTCTTCACAGTGAGGGTGATGGAGCACTGGCACAGGCTGCACAGAGAGGTGGTGGAGTCTCCTTCTCTGGAGATGTTCAAGACCCGCCTGGATGCCTACCTGTGCAACCTGGGCTAGGAACTGCTTTGGCAGGGGGTCTGGACTAGGTGATCTCTAGAGGTCCCTCCCAACTACTGCAATTCTGTGACTCTGTAAAAAACGTGCTCAAATATTCTGTGAAGATGTAGGAGCGTAACAAGTCAGTTCATAGAATCATCACGGAATANCTGTCTCCCACAGCATCCTTATGAAAAATTGTGGAAGTGTGGAATAGTTGAGTTGATGGTGAGGCGGGTTGAGATCTGGTTGACTGGTAGAGCTCAGAGGGTTGTGATTAATGGCGTAGAGTTCAGTTGGAGGCATGTACTTAGCAGTGTTCCTCAGGGGTCAGTGCTGGGTCTGATCCTGTTCAACATCTTCATCAATGACCCTGATGAGGGGAGAAAGCCCACTCTCAGCAAGTGTGCTGATGATATGAAGCTGGGAGGAATGGCTGACATGCCAGAAGTCTGTGCTGCCATTCAGCGAGAACTGGACAGGCTGGAGAGTTGGGCAGAAAGGATGCAGATGAGGTTTAACAAGAGCAAGTGTAGAGTCTTGCTCCTAGGGAGGAATAACTGCAAGCACTGATACAGGTAGGAGGACAACCTGCTGGAGAGGAGCTCTGAGGAGAGCGACCTGGGTGTCCTGGTGGATGACAGGCTGGCCATGAGCCAGCACTGTGCCCTGGTGGCCAAGAAGGCCAATGGGATCCTGGGGTGCATTAAGAGGAGCGTGGCCAGCAGGACGAGAGAGGTGATCCTCCCACTCTACTCTGCCCTGGTGAGGCCTCACCGGGAGCATTGTGTCCAGTTGTGGGCTCCCTGGTACAGAAAAGACAGGGATCTCCTGGAAAGAGTTCAGCAGAGGGCACGGAACACCTCCCTTATGAGGAAAGGCTGAGACCTGGGTCTGTTCAGCCTTGAAAAAAGAAGACTCAGAGGGGATCTGATCCATGTCTAGAAATATCTAAGGAGTGAGAGGCAAAGGGCGAGGCTGGACTCTTCTCTGCAGTATGTGGCAACAGGACAAGGGGAAATGGCCACAAACTGAAGCATAGGAAGTTCCACACAAATGTGTACGGGAAATTCTTCACAGTGAGGGTGATGGAGCACTGGCACAGGCTGCACAGAGAGGTGGTGGAGTCTCCTTCTCTGGAGATGTTCAAGACCCGCCTGGATGCCTACCTGTGCAACCTGGGCTAGGAACTGCTTTGGCAGGGGGTCTGGACTAGGTGATCTCTAGAGGTCCCTCCCAACTACTGCAATTCTGTGACTCTGTAAAAAACGTGCTCAAATATTCTGTGAAGATGTAGGAGCGTAACAAGTCAGTTCATAGAATCATCACGGAATAATAGAATTGTTTGAGTTGAAAGGACCCTTAAAAGTAATGTAGTCCAACTCCCCTGAAATGGACAGGAACACCTACAGCTTAACCAGGGTGCTCAGAGTCCCATCCGTCCTGACCTCAAATGTCTCCAAGGATGGGGCATCTGTGGGTGTTCTTTGATACTACTTAATTTACTAGTGTAGGAACCATCTATAAATCTTTCCATCAGAGCTTGTAAACTTCAAAGTGGATCCACACATTTTGTTTGTTCAGCTTCAGTAGAGTACCACAACCCTACGTAAAATCTGCTGCTGCAGTAGGAAGGAATTAACAAAGAAGGAAGAACTGAGAAAAGAGCATCAGAATGACTGAAAAGCAAAGGAGACTGACTTGTGAAGAGGCAGATAACTGTTAGCACTCAAGGAGTTTAAACACCGAAGGGGAAGTAGAAGAATTATTTGCAGGGTCCAATAGAGTTTTACTAGTTGTTAAGAGCTGAGAATGAGTAAGGGAACTTTAGCAAGAACAGAAGGAAGCATTTCATCAACGCTGAAGTCTGCTGGACTGTGAAATAGTCTCCCAAAATAAATGGTGGCAGTACTACAGCTCAGGTCATTTTAAATTAGACTGGCCAAAATACTTGAGCAGAAGGAACAACTCAATATCACATCCCAGCGATGGCCATATCAACCTCACAGGCAGCTCTCATGGTCATGATAATTATGCTCCAGAACTCTGTACTGAGAAGAGAACATTTGAAGACTTTGACATTCACATAGCAGCAGATCTTTCACATACGGTGCTTGCCATGATAACATGCCTTTTATACACTGAATGGAAAAGTCTGTCTGAAGAGGCAACCAGATCCTTCATAAGTCAACCTTCTGGACTATCAAAGCTGATGAAAGATAGAAAATAGCTTGCGTTAAACCTTCTAAACTGCTGGCATCAGTGAGAGATCTTATTGAAAATACCCCTCAGCAAGAAATTATACGTCGTGATGAGTGAACAAAGAACATGGTTAAACTAGAAAACACTCTGGCAGACTCTGTGGAGCTTTTTTTTGTTTTGTTTTATTTTTATTGTATTTCATCTTCTGTCTGATTCCAAAAGTTCGCATCTATTCAGAAGCTGGCATCTATCGTCTCTCTTCAAAACAGAAAGGAAATGAACATTAACATTTCTCAACATCAATCCAGGGGGAACAGGCTCTCCTAAAAATAAAAGCATCCCACACCTATTGCCACAGCCTATTCAGCTCATCTCTTTGCCAACAGCAGTATCAGCTAAAATGAAATTCTGTTGTTTTCTTTTGCTTTCTCCAGGATGAGAATGATGGTTATAAATTGTGAGGTGTTCTCCACCTATACTCACTTCCCACAGTTACGCAAAGAGAGTATCAACTCTCATGCATTGATGACCATATATAGCTAGAGAAAACTATTCACGTTCTTCTGTTAGCCAAGTCAATGCCTGAGTTCTGCAGTGAATAAAAAAAATAGAAAGAAATGGAAGCTTACAGAAATACCCCAGGCATCAGGGGGAACTTTCCTGTATGTTCTGACCAAAACGAACATGTTGAAGAACTCTCTCAATTCTATCTTCGATATAGAATGACACTCTTACACTTGTTATAGAGGTAAATGACTTAAGATCAGTGCAATGAGTGCCCAGGTCATATTAGTTGATGGCAGACTTGAACTAGTTGTTCCAAATGCTCTCCTAGCACCCTTCTGTTGGAAGACTCTCCATGGGTATCTGTAGCTGACGGTCTTCCATCTGCAAAAACCATCCATCCAACTACTGATGATTTACCATCAAACTGTATTTCATCACCATATCTGTGAAATCAAACTGTATTTCATCATCATATCAGGTGAGGCTGCAACAACACAGAGAAGAGCAGGACAATCCCTTCCCTAGTCCAGTTGCAGTACTGGGCCTGATTCCCTCCAGGGTCTGACTGACCACATTAGTCTTCCAGGAATGTGATGTGAGAGTGCTAAAAGAAGGGAAGAAACATTGTGAAGAAGGTTCAATGACTTTATGGCTACTCCAAGGAAGTGCTGGTAGTGCTTGGTTTTTTCTCCTCTCAATCTCTGATCATTTCCAGAGAAGCTATGTCTGTATGGGGGGGATCACCATAATCAACTTCTTCTGAATCAATATGACACTTAGCATCTATCTTCTGTAGGTCTTTCCAGTCACCAGGCAAAGTTCCTCATTCAAGTTTTAACACATCTCATTTCTCACCTTAGCACAGGTGCCAGTGAAAGGCGTAGGGGGTTAAATCATCTATATTTGCTATGGCAGGGTTTGTGCCAACACTGAGCATTGACAATGCACATTACTGTTCAGCTCATGTATTTCTGATGGCAAATTTTACAGTGCTATATATAAGGTTGTTATGGCATCTATTATTCACTGCCAATACAGTTCAAGTTAAAATAGGTTTTATGTAACAGTTCAAAGCAATATTTTAAGAGATAACACTTGTGTCAAGGCTGCTGTGTCCTACCAGATTTTGACATTTCGAAGCAATAAAGATCTTTATCCAAAATGCAAGGTTTTGGCAAGGCATCTCCCTAGCAGACTTCTCTATTTTTAATCTGCAAGCAATAGCAAAAGAGTTATATTTAAATAAAACGAACAGCCAGCTGAACTTCTGACATGGCTATTACCTTTCTACGTGGAAACTGTGAACTCTGAAAAGTGCCTCAAGAGATGTTCGTGACAGAGAACAATGGCCCATTAACCTGAACTTCCTAAGAGATTCTGGAGATGTGAAAAACACACAAGTGGGAAAGAGCCATTGGAACATTAAGAAAATGACTATTAAGGACACAATTTTGTATCTCCTTCTCACAACACAGGATGGGAAGGGAATTTATTTCCTTGATCCTTTAGTAACGCAAGAAAGGTTTTATATCTGTTCTTACAAGAAGGACAAATTCAATGTCTCCCTAAGAAAAGAGAGGCCCAGCACTGGTAGCAGTATCACAAGATTTTCTGAAGTTACATGATAATCTGAGCATCCCAGAAGAAACACTGTTCTTGCTGTGGTCTGTGACATCTCCTCCGCTGCTTGTCCTATGTGTTTCTGGTGATAGACACTCAGAAAAGTACAAATTCCATTAAGACTCAACTACTTACATAGAATACATTTTGTACTATTCTGCTCCTCATTCTAGTCCCCAGAGAGGACAGGAGAACAAATGCTATACATCAATTTAGTGATAAATTTAATTCATTAGTTGGGGTGAACAGATAAGGATAATGTTTCATTATAGTCTTCTTGGTTAGTTACTGGTTTTGAAAATATACTGGTAAAAAATAAGTTGTAAGGATGAGTCCCTTCACTGTATACCTACCACTTCTAATGAAATCCTGCAAGTTTTAGTATGCAAGATGAGCCCTTTCAGAAAACAGAAAAACAAAACCCAGTTTAAAAGTATCATCTTCTTATTCAAATACAGCTGAGGAGAGGTATGATGCAGTCCAAAAAACCCATTTCATGCTTTCTTCCTGAGGAGAAATATTTTAGCTTCATTTGAAATAATATATGTGGAATGCAGTCCTGCTTACTGGATGAACATGAATCTCAGACAGCAAAACAAAATGGATGCAGCTATCATGGAGATAAGGAAAAACTGCAGGTAAAAGCAAAGTGCACACACTGTCAGGAAGCAGAAACCTGAAACTCACTAACTACAGAAGTTGAGTAGGTTATTCAGAGGGAAATTAATAATTAGGCAATTTACAGCCATTAGAAAGCATCTCCAACAAAATAAGGAGACATGACTACACCTCTTCATTTTACAAATATGGAGTGTCTGAGGTTGGCTTAGAGTTTGTCATTCTCCACTGTCTAACAGGCAAACACTAAATGTTTTTGGGTTTGTTTTTCCGGGGAAGAAAGAGAAAATCAGTGACTACATATCCTTTTTATCCATAAAATCATTACAGAAATAGCAATGCAGTCATTCATCTTGAGCATCACAGCACAGGATCATCTGAAAATGTGGATCTTCTTGCAACAAAATTCCCTGGAGATTTTACCAGGATGCACAGAAACTACCCCAGTATGGAAAGATTCACACCCAAGGATACTCAGTGTGAGGATATTTCACAATTTCATCCTTAAAAATACACAAGTGTACACCGCTCAATAACCTCTATTCAGCAAACCATAACAGAGATTAAATATACACTAACCTCGACCTGCTCCTGTAAAATTATCATTTTTTTTATTTAAAGCATTAACTTGTGTAGCTATCACAGTGTGCAAACAGAGGTGAAACCCTCAGAGCACTGGTCTACTACATTTGTCCACTTTTACCTCTCTTAACTCAATCACAGCTCCTGATACAGTGCGACCAAAATCCATTCTGATAAAATTATCTCAACCCCATCAGAAGACAAAGTATAGTCTTTAATTAAATATTCTGATTCTGAAGCCCACTTTTTTGGTTCATCTTGAGTTTAAGCCTGTAAAAGCATACAAATTAGAAAAAAAAATTACAACGTTCTAGGTTTTACTCATTTATACTTACATCTGAGTAACAAGAGTTTCCCAAAGAACAAAAAGAAAAGTATAAAAAGAAAATGTGGGATGTTTAACTCATTCAGACATCTTTTTGTTCTTTTTACCATATTATATTTATAGCACTTCCAAGGAAAAAAGTGAACAAAAAATAGTGTGAGTCTTCTTTTACCTGTGTTAAGAACATCCGAATACTTTAATAAAGCAATAATTCTTGAAAAACTTGAGAAGTTATTTAATCTATTATTCTCTCTAATGGTAAAGATGAATAATTTCAGTCTGTCGCAGATTTGAGTCTGAAGTTTGCACACACCAAGAAACTTGCTTCACTGCAGAACCAAGTTCAATTACCTCACTCAAGTTCAGTACCTCACTAGAGACCATTATGAAAGAGGAAAACACTAGCCAGCGAAAATTGATTACCTCTTTAAATTTTCATTATTGTTCCTGTGAATTAATAATTCTTCTGCCAATCATCTTCATTTTTAGAAAAGCATGATCATCTCTCCAGTATCTACTTTCATCACACTGAGCAATGCAAAACACAAGACGTCTGCACTTTCAGTCTACAAGGCCATGATGGCATGAGGTTACTGACCTCAATCTGCTGAATGGCTTCCTCCCGCTGACGGATGGCCTCCAGATCCTCCTCTGTGATTTCTGAGAGCAGGGCTTGATCCTGACTCTGTTTTTGCCATGTGCTATCTCCTCCATTAAAGATCTTCTCATCGTCAGCTAGGTCAGAGAAGGGAGTCCTAGGGCTCTGCTCAGACGGAGGAATGAGAAGAAAGCAAAGAAAGTGTAAATCTTCTTTAGTTATATATACGTATGTCCTTCTTAAAGGAAAACAGTGATATAATAGGCTACATAAACCATGGTGAGAAGGTGAAAAGAGTAACAGGAAGTCACACGAGAGGACAGATACTAAGCCTTGAAAAAGTGCTAGGACCTGAAGCCAGATCTACTGAGCTACATTAGACCCCCAGCATTCAGCTTCTGACAGTTCTCAGAGAACAAAAGCTTTATGTGCAAGTGAAAAAACACACATTTACCGTATTCATTTTACTGCAGATTTTTATGGAATGAGATACTTTCTCAGACATACATAAGTCCTTTGTTATTTGCCTTGAAGACTTAACAATACAACCTACATCACAGAACACAACAAAAGATGCTATCTTGTTCATTTTGGGGAAAATATAAATACGGATTAAAAAAAAAAAGGAAAACCATTATAGTAATGTGATTGTACTGTCAACAGCTTGATAATCTCACAGAATCATAGAATCACAGAATAGCATGAGTTGGAAAGGACCTCAGAGACCATCTAGTTGCAACCTACCTGTCTTCAGTACAGCATCATAGGGCTTCCTCTGCAAAGTCTGTTTGCTTTTGCTTACATATCAGGATATTGATTTCTAGGTAAGCTACTGATTTCTGCCTCTGGGAACTATGCTTGTATTTAGAACCTTATTCAAAGTGCCTGTTCAAAATTCAACTGCATCTACACTGCAGGTAGAGGCAGATGTTTAGCAGGGTCTTCTCTTCCCATCCCTTAGCTTACGTCTATAGGGATGGCTCAATTTAGACTGTGAGAATGAACCAACATGAGGTTGGTATGGACATTCAGGAGGTTAAGTTCAAGTCTTAAAGTAATAGGTCCCACAAAAGACTCCAGTCCTACAATTGCACAAGTATTTCACTTCAAACAATACACACTGTCTTTTAAGCTGGCCTTGATCTGAGCTTTGACTCTTAATCGAAAGTTACACTAAAAAAGCAATCCAACTGCTTCCAGCACTCTTAAGTTGAAAGAAGAAATGGCACTTGCTATAGCACATTCTTAACCTGAATATCCCCTAAGTTCCTGAAAGCTACAGAAGAAAACAAGTGCAACAGTTCAGGAGGATGCTTAGCTCTCTGAATCTGGACTGATCTGAAGCAGAAACACTGAGGCTCTTCAAGAGGTGGTGTTTGAGAAGTAAGAGCCTATGCTTTCCTGCTGCAGCTAAGTTTTCAAAGATGTTAAATCCTTCAAATTCCCTTAAAGTGAACACAGAGCAAGGCCAATGGAGATCTTGTTAGAAGAGCACAAAAGGACTGGAAAACTGGAAGGACTGGAGTAGAAGTTGCAGCAGAAGGAATGAAACCATGTCAAATCACCTAGGCAAGAATTAGAAACTTAATCAAGCATGCATGAGGGACGAGGGAAAAACACAACTCATGAGGGGTATCGCTTCTTGCTGCATTGCTTAGAGATTTGCAATAGAGGAAATCTGACTGAAGCACAGAGAAATAGAGTAGTATTTAACTATTACAATCATATTTAGATGAACAAGCTGGCTTGATTTTCATAGAATGACAGAATCACTAAGACTGGACAAGATCACTAAGTCCAACCGTCAACCCATCCCCAACATGCCCACTAAACCATGTTCCTCAGTGCCACATCTCTACGTTTCTTGAACATCTCCAGGCACGGTGACTGCAGAACCTTCCTGGGCAGCCTGTTCCAATGCATTACCACACTTTCTGAGAATAATTTTTTCCTGTAATACCCAACCTGAACCTCCTGTTTTTTGAAGAATATTACGCACCTAGAATCGCTTATTTAACTGTTTAAATCTTCTTTCGTTCCTTAACAAAGTGTGTGATCTCTGGAAATTGGCAACTAGAGAGCTTTTCCAGTTGCTTAAAAATAAGTGTTGTCTAACAAAACATTATTACTAACATCATCTAGTTGCAGACAAAGGAAATGATAGAATGTGATGAAGGAAGTAGGGTAATGGAAGAGGCAGAGGCATACAGAAAAAGTTGGTCATATGTAGTCAAGTATCTTTCAAACATATAAACACAAGATAAAAACCTCTGACATGAACATCTTATTTTGTTTCACGTTGTGCTTCCCTGGGATCTGTTATCTGCACAGAAAGAGTGTGTTATGGGAAGAAAATCATCATTTAAAATCAGTTTAAAAATTCATTTACATTTTAAAAGACATATTTTAATAGGATTCAGATACTCTAGGGGTGTATTATTCAACGATTATTATGTGCCTTGAACAGTAAGTTATCTGGCTGAGTATTTCATTGCCAAAAGTAGATACTAATGGGCTCAAAAATAATTAAAAAAAAAAAAAATACCACACCATGGGGTATTCTAGTGCCTCATTTATAGTGACATAGGGTGTCATCTTATCTGAACCAACAGGCTAACTAGGTTATGTAGAGGCAGTTACACTGTACAAGGATGTGTAGGCTAGACAGGCCCATGTGCCAAGCAAGTAAAACCTTGTAGTACCATAGAACCACAGACCTGTTTGAGTTGGAAGGAATCATTCTAGTCCACCTCCCCTCATCCAACACAAGGATGCTGTGCCGTGGAGTTAAATGCATATGAGTGGACACATTAACCCATGCTTTCTCATGAAGATATACATTTCAATGGAAGATTTCAGATTTGCTAATGATCGAATGTTTCTGCTCTGATGAAGGAGCACAGGAATAACAGGAGCTGAAACAATTTAATAACCAGCTCTTCAAATGTTGTTAGTATATGTAATATCATAGTTGCATCACAAAGATGCTTGGCCTTGGCTTCTGTCAACTTATCTGTCACCACCCTTGCTGGTCCTAGTCTCTGTAAACAACTCCAAATTAATACAGATAGAGCAATGCAAGTGATGCTGCTCAGCCATCTCTTAAAAAAGCAGGCTATTTACGTGTTTAAATAGATAATGGTCTAGACATGGATGTTTTTCTCCAAACAAAGTAGTGGCTTAAGTTAATTTCAGAGCTACTGAAGGCAATTATGTGATTTCGTATACTTAATATCTTTTGAGAAAACTGAACCACAACAGCTGAATGAACAAGTGAACTACGTGACGAGGAGATGCAGGGGGGTCCAAAATTTCCTTCCAGACAGAAAAACAGCTCCATAATAACTTTAAATATAGTCACCAGGACCTGCTAGTGGGATATGTATAGTGGCTGGCTGTGCTTACAAATTAAAAGTGATTTTGTAGTTCCTGATGGCACAGTGCCCTTCATTTCAGTGATAAACTGAACAAATCCTGGATTTGAAAGTGCGAAGAAATCTAATTATTTTTAATACTTCTTATTGAAAACTGTGTATAACTGGGTTTATCAGGGGTTTTCTTTCCCATTCCAGTTTTTCTGTCTCTGACAAAATATTTTATTTATAGCAAAAAGAGATGTGACAGAGGGCCTCCACAGATAAAGTTCCTTTTGACAATGCACTGCAAGGGGCCATAACTCCCCATATAGGCATTTCCACATTAAATTTGATTTAGTGCCAAATTTTATGCCCTGTGAATCTGTGTGTAATTTTCTGTAGGATTTCCTTTCATAAATTGTTAATTGGATGTGTTTGAAGTTGCTCTTTTGTTGAAATTTGCCTGTGGCAGATTTTTGTCATGATGTATCTATAAAACAAACTCTGCCTTTGAAAAGAATGATAGGAGAGAAAAAAGTTCAGTTTATCTGATATGCTCAGTACTTCTTTTAAAACTAAATTCTTAGGACTGAGGGTCGCACTTTGCTGTTATTCATCATATCTGAAAAATTATGCCCCAGCACAACATATTTTCTGTTGGATAATATCTTTTCACTGGGATAAAATCATTGCTGCTTACAACTACATTTTTTTATCAGATTTATTCTACAAATGGAGAGATGTTATATGCAGCTGGTGATAGAGGAAAGGCAAAAGAGGGAAAAAAGGCTTTATCTGGAAGGAGACAACTTCTGCAAGTATCTTTACTTCAGCAGCTGTCAAATCATTACATGAGAAACTACATATCTCCGAAGATGACCCTCTCCCAGCTCTGTGCCTATTTCACTCCCCATTTGTATATTAGAAGGGCCAAAAAGTGACACTAACATACAATTTCTTCTCTTTGTACACAGCAATTTTAAGAGCTTTACAACCTATGTCACATAAAACCGACAAGGAAGAGACTGAAATGACCTCTCTTTTGCTTCCCACAGGTTGTTTACTCCACACAGAAGCAGAAATCTAACAGGAACTCCACCTGACAGCACACTGCTCGTTCATGTCCAGCTTTTTGTCCATCAGGACCCTCATATCCTTTTCTACAGGGCTGCTCACAATGAGTTCTCCTAGTCTGTAAACATATCTGGAATTGTACAAACTCAAGTGCAACACCTTGCATTTAACCTTGCTGAACCTCCTCAGGGTATCACATGCCCCCTTTTCGAGCCTTTTCAGGTCTCTCTGGATGTTCTATCGTATCAGCTGCACTTAACTTAGTGTCACCAGCAAACTTGCTGTAGGTACACTCAATCCCACTGCCTTCATCTTTGATAAAGATGTTGAAGAGCACCGGTCCCAAGACAGACACTTGGATGACACCAATAGTGTCCAAACTCCACCTGGGCACAGATCCATTGACCACAACCCTCTGGCTGTGATCAACCAACCAACTCTTTATCCACTGAATAGTCCAGCCTTCAAATCTGTACCATACCAATTTAGAGAAAAAGACGTGGTGTGGGATGATGTGAAAGGCCTTGCACATGTCCCAGCAGACAACATCACCACCCTTGCTTTGTTCACTCATCACACTGCAAGGTCTTGCAGTTGGTCTGGGAGCTACTACACTAAACAATTTATCTCTGTTTAAAACTGTCCCAGGAAAGGTACTTTGTCCTTCCTGTCTCCAGAAGCTCTGTCTACCTTCTAACAGGGATAATGCCAGCTCAAGCAATACAAGCACACCTCCCCCACCTCCTGCAAACTAACACATCTCCTTGGGTAACATTTTGACTCGCTTTCACACAAAATACAAATGCACAGTCATTTATCTTCTGCTTTATGGTATGCATAGACATATAAATAGCGAGGCTGGACTTTATGAGGGCCTCCTATTCTAACTAGCATCCAGGCTTTGAGATTTACATTTTATTGCATGTAGAAAAATGAGGCCAGAGTGCCTGCATTAAAGATCAATAAAACACTTTACATGGAGGACCACTGTGCAGAACACTGTCTTAGTTATGCTACTTGCTTGTGCCTGATCCCTTTTTAGTAGCATGCTGGCACTGCAAGCTGTCCAGGACAAAAATGGCAGGGAGCAGCCAGTGCGGCCTGCCTACCCACAATATACAGCTAGGTTAAGAAGACAGATAAATTGGATTAGATAATCTTTCTCAAACCACCTTTCCAAACAACTCACCCTGCAGCCTCAATGAGATTTAGAGCTGTTTCTCGCCAAGCAAAAGCCCAAAGCAATTACAGGTAGAAAGGCCTCAGGCATGCACAGAACAAGCAGTCTGGGACTTCTAAATCTTTTTTAGAGGAGTGAAATAGTGCTATTACAACTTTGCATTATCTTTCACACAGAAGATCGCAGTAGTGATTGGCAACCTGAGCTCTTTTATCTTAGGAGAGGAACTTCCCACAAGAACAGGGGAAGAAATGCAATCACAAATTACCCATTGCTCGTTCCCCCTTTTGACCCAAACAACAGGCACGCTTAAAACTATCTGTTTTAGATCCTAAACAATGACAATTTTCAGTGGGACATTTTCCATCCTTCCTGCACGCATCACTAACACAAGCAAATACTAAAATACATTCAGCAATTTCTTCAAGTTATGGAAATGTGATTACTCTGCACCAATGTAGAATGAGAAAAAAAAAAGACAGCATGGGGAAATTAGCATAATGGGAAGGGTTGAAGTGCATTTTTATTTAAATTAACTAGAATGTCTCATGTTTTGCTCTCTTCACTCCTGATCAAGTTGTTTACTTTTGAGCGATGTGGACCTGAAATTGAGAATGATAAACACCATTTCTACCAGTTTCCTCTTGCTGGAGTCTGCAAGAAATTACTCGTTTTAAGGAGAATGTGGGAACTGAAATTATTTTGCTGATTTGCTTTTCAGCATTTATAAATTTAATCACTCAAGACTCTGCAGTCATGAAGTCTAAGAAAATCCATTTAGTTTCCTGGAACTAGAAGAGAGTTACTAACAGAGTACCTAGTTCATACCTCCTACTGTTTCTTTCTTCTTCATTTTTCCTTCAAGACTTTATTACTCTACAAAATTCATTTTGAGCAATTCTGACCTCAGCTCCTAGGGCTGCTCTAGTTCAGAGCCGATCTTACTGTACTCCGGGTTGGAAAATTAAATGATGTGTCTGTGGCAGATGAAGAAAAGGAAAATAAGCCAGGAGCCTGAGGGTTAGCTCTCTGATATCCAAAATGCTTTAAAGAAGAGCAGCATATTTTAACCTACAGGTGAAGACCAAATGTAGTATGAATGACCTTCCTTCCAGCCCCAGGTGATGGGGCTGACACTGATCACAACCCCATAGAGAGCATTAGCTTCCAGGGCAAACTTATCCCAAGGGCTACATTCTGATATGCATTTTTTGCTCAGCATAATTCTTACAGTTTTCTTATCATTGACAGAAGGGGGCAGTTGGTCCTCTTCCTGTTTCCAGACCTTCTCCTTTCTTTCCCTTAACTTGAGAATTTTACCTTCTATGCAAATACGTGGGTCACCCGAAAAGTAATGCATCCTGTTTATCTCCAACTACAACAGGTAACTAAAAGCACAACTGAACTACTTGCTAGCAAAAATTCTAAGCTATAAAACAATATTTTTCAACAAAGTTACCACCATTAGCTATTTATTTTCACCTGTGATGAACAAGAGCCTGCATGCCATGCTTGTAAAATCTGCACCAGAGGAAGTGACCCACTGTTTCATATGAAGGTGTTGTTGCTGGGAAAATGTTGCCCATGTAGTCTATCTTTCATCAGTCTGAACAGATAGAAATCTGAAGGTGCCAAATGTGGACTACACAGTGGGTGCAGCAGGACAGTCCAGCCAAGATTGGCAATATGCTCCACGATCTTCAAACTGATAAGGGGTTAGTGTTGCAAGATAAAAGTTGTGTTCTCCTCTGGCCTGACCCTGGAAGTGTGTGTCTTCAGCTCAGTCAGCATCATGACGTAGCTAGTGGTCAGAGTTGATAGTTTGTCCAGGGTTCCAGGAAATCCAGAAGGATCACCACTTTCCTATCCCAAAACAGTGCACATCACTTTACCCTCTAAGGGCTCCAATGGAAATTCACATCACCATGGACTGCCTTTCTGACTCCTGCTCATAGGTGTGACACCATGTAACGTCATCAGTAATCATAGAATCATTTCAGTAGACAAGGACCCTTACAGGTTACCTAGTCCAATTCTCCTGCAATGAACACCTACAGCTACTTCACGTTGCTCATAGCCCCATCCAGCCTGACCATGAATGTCTCCAAGGGTGGGCATCCACCATCTCTCTGAGTAGCCTTTCCCAGTGCCTCACCACTCTTATTGTAAAAAAACTTCCTTATATCCAGTCTAAATCTCCACTTAGTTTGAAACTCTTGTTCTGTCATGACAGACCCTGATAAAGAGTCTGTCCCCTTCTTTCTAATACCCCCCTGCACTGTACTAACATCCACTGCTTGGTCTCCACAGATGTTCAGCAATCCTTGATAAATTTCAATGGGTGCAGTTTTTTCTGCACAGAGTCATTCAATTCCATATCTTTACTTCATATGCACTTCCATAGAATGGCTTAGCTTGGAGAGTACCTTAAAAATCATCTAGACCCAACCCACCTGCCATGGGCAGGGTTGCCAGCCACCAAATCAGACTGCCCAGGATCCCACCCAACCTGGCCTTGAAAGCCTACAGCGACAGGGCATGTATATGTCAGACATCATTTTGTCAGGCTGAGAAAGCTGGGGCTCTTCACCCTGGAGTAGAAGAGGCCCCAGGAGGACCCTTTAGCATCCTTCCAGTACCTGAAGGAGGCCTACAGGAAAGCTGTGTGAGGACTTTTTAGAAGGGCATGCAGCAGTAGGACAATAGGAAATGGTTACAAACTGGAATACAGTAGATTTAGGAAGGACTTTTTAATCATGAGTATGGGGACACTGGAATAAGTTACCCAGAGAGGTTGTGAATGCCTCCTTCCTTGAAGCCTTTGAGGCCAGGCTGGATGGGGCTTCGAGCAACCTGGCCTAGAGGGAGGTGTCCCTGCCTACAGCAGGGCATTGGAACTAGACGATCTTAAAGATCTCTTCTAACCCAAATCATTCTATGATTCTAGGACAATAAAACACGTGGCATTATTTTCAGAGTAGCCCCCACTGGCAGACCCGGAGCAATGTGAATACAATGAAAGCAACAGTGTAAAGAGGTATAATTTTCTCATCTCAGTCATCTAACAGCCTTTTCTCACACACTCATCACCATGAACGACTAAAGTCTGATCACAAATACCTAAACTCATCCTTCCCAAAACCAACTACCTGTACTGTTGGCATCCTCAGGTGGCATCTCTGTATATATGAAGCAAGCAGATAAAATACTCCTTTAGGACTGTCAAGATGGAGAGCATTCACCTATATTTTTACAGCATCACATCACATTTCTAAAGCTATTCCTGCCCTTTCCTAACTGTCTGAATTACATTCTCGTAACTCTCTGGCTCTGCACAGCTCTGCTGCTGGCACTGTTTTGGCTGGCAGTGCATGCTAAGAGCTGCACTGTACATCATCCCTGGATCCTGATGCTAGGCAGAAAACTCCCCTGCTTTCAGCTCCCTTGCTGAATATCTGAAGCACTCAGCATTTGTGTAAATGGACTGCGCTTGCAAGAGCTCACAGACATCACGGCTGCCTAGAAAGGATGGTGTTGTTTTTTACCTAACGTGTGTGCCGTGCAGCTGGTGAGCAGGCTCCTGCTAGAAAGGCAAACTAGGAGGCATCTGAGTCACTGGCTCACTCATTAACACCCATCTAGGGACAAAAAAAACAAGTGAGAAGCCTTTTCCTGGGTTCATATTGAGGCAAGAGCCAAATTCAGTTTAGTTTCCTGAGGCAGGAGAGACAATCTCTAGCATGGGCACTGTGCCACCCAGTAGTGAGAAGTGAGGGAAATATCAAGTATGTCTTTTTCTTTCAAGTAATCCACTGCTTTTCTCTTACAAGGAACATATAAAAATGGGTGCATTTACTGAATCCTAATAGCTGCTATGCCGAATGGAGCAGTTGGATTTGCATGGCAGTGACAAAAACAGAGTATATTTTTATGCCATGCACTCCAGATGAAAGCCAATCCCATCAATTCTCATTTCCTTCTCTGTTCTTTTTAGAGTTCTCAGCCATCTTTTCTCAGAAAGACAATTGATTCCCACAAAACAAACTTCTGACAGCAATCTTTTAATCTCTTCTCACCACTGACATTTTCCAGAGTTTCAGTGGACTGAAGGAAATGTTCACAGCCTCAGAAAAACTCCTATTCAGTGACTGCTCTGCAAACCACCTGCCAGTTTCACAGCCCTGGCACTACCTGCATTCACAACACTGCAGCCTCTGCCCAAAAGCCTGATCTGAAGTTACCACAGAGGCAGCTTCTCACTGCCCATGAATGGCTTTACAGAGCATCCACGGGGGTAGGTGGTCAGCGAGTGGAATGGGAAGACAAGGCAAAGCTTCTTTATAACAGTGAAGTTTATCTCTGTAGATGAGAAGGAGAAAACCTTGGGACTGAGTTTACAGCAGCAGGATAGGACAAGGCTTCTTCACCCAACCACAGCTTCTGGTACCACCCACGGAAGAACCCCAGCTCAAATTATGCCAGCATTACTGCAAGCAAGATGCTGAGGCATAGAAATGACTGTCTCATGGGCAACAGTACTGCCTCTGCAGGCAAACATAACCTATTTCCACTCACAGCCTTTTCTCAGCAGCCTTCTTCAGTTGGGAATTATTATACACCAGATTTCACCATTAGAAAAAATGAGTTATCAAGACTTCAACAGTCTGCCTTCTGCTGAAAATGGTGTTCAATCCTCTGATCATTTGAGTTGGAAGGGATCTTCAAAAGTCACCTAGTCCAACTCCCCTGCAATGAAAGGGGACATCTACATCTGAATCAGGATGCTCAGAGCCCCAGACAGCCTGACCTTGAATGTCTCCAAGGATGGGGCATCCACCAAGCCTCTGGGCAAACTGTGCTTATTGAGGTCAGACAGTTCAACAGGAAGGTGTCTTTGACAGACCATACCCACATGCACAGCAGTCATGAGAGAAGAGGGAACAAAATTCACACTTCTCTCATGCCACAGAAATCTTTTTTTTTTTCTTTAATTTACACATAAATTTGCTGCAATAAAGCCTATTGATCCACATGTGATCACAGGATTGTTAGGTATTACAGTAATACCATACACAAAAAAAGTAACTGTTCTTCTTCAGAACATTTTTATTTTTAATTAAAATACAAGCAAAGGTAATAAAAATGCTTAGAAGATAAAAACTGAAAGACAACCACAGTGAAAACACAGGCAACAACTGAATCAAAATGAAAATACTGTAAGTCTGATTTAGGACTACCTGGTAGTATTACTGTAAAACAGATAATCCAAAAAGGACTTTAGAAAGACCAAACAACTTTGTTCTAGAGCTACCTGCTGTTTTCTGTGTGCTACAACCAAGCGTTGTGTATGGAGCAAGTTCCTAGGTCTCTTTTAAGAGACAAGGCAGCTGAAGATAAGAAGGGGTATGTACAATCTAACATTTACTGTCCCATCTTGCTGCCTACCAAACATTTTTATTTTGCTTTGTTTTCCTTCTACACGTGGTATGCTCCAGTTCATGGGACACAATCGTCCCACTGGCATTGCTGGGAGCAAATGAAGTTACTTCAAAATTTGCATTTGATTCTAGAAGTTGTATTCTTAAGTGTATAATCATGACAGAACTACACAGCAGAGCATGTTTAGATAAGGAATTTTGCAACGAAAAAGACTGGCATATGTTCCTTAAGAAATATATTTTAGTGAAATAAGCAAAATATTTTCAACTAAATTGGCTAAATGGTTGCTACTTACTGCTCCAAAAGCACTCCCGTGACAATCTTTAAACACCAACGGGGACCCTTCCACTGGCCATTCCTCCTACCTGTCCCAGACACATGATGCAAGAGCAGATGAGTCTGACTCTTTCCCTGCCAGCAGCAGACTCTGATTTACCCAGTCTCATCTTCTAGACTGTAAATAATCTCAAAAAAAAAGGTAAGTTAAACTTAAGGGAATTAAATGCTTGCTCTTTTTTTGATGTGTTACAAGACAGCAAGAAGCCACATGAAACTGAGGACACTGCATTACTGGAAACATTTAACAACCAGCCAACTTACTATGGAGGATGTAAATTTGAGCATCAAGAAAAACGAGGAAGGGCAACTTGAGTTACAAGGCAAATAAGAAGTCATGATATTTGCTGGTTTAAAGAAAACAAAGGAATAGAATCAAGAAAAATACACCCCTACACAGGAATAGCAATGAAGTTATTGCAAATTTAGACAATGTCTCAAGAAAGAAAAATTAAAAATTTTTTAGTACGCTTAGTCATAAGTGCACCTGCAAAATGAAAATGGGAAGTATGAACACTGCTCAAGAAAATAAAATATTCTTTTGAATTACCTTTTCCAAGGAAAATTAAATAGGAATTCTGCACTTTGCTAATTTATCCTGTATGAGTTCCTTAACAGGCAAGACAGCAAATTCAACTTTCCCAGTACAGAAAAATAATAGGAAGTGCCAGCAGAGGGATTCAATGCAAGTCAGCTTTATTACCCTCATGTGCTTCATGCTGTCTCTGTGATATACGTTTACAGGGATGCTAACCTTTCTTAAGCTCCACCGTTCAGTCCCATACCACACAATTAGCATATGGGCTACATGAAGACTTCCATGAGGATTGAAAACCTACCTAAAATGTTTGCAAAATAAAACATTCAGGGAAAGGATTAAGATAAAAAATGCTCCAAGGTTTTCGGCTCAGTGCCTCCAGAATGTAACATGTAACAAAACTGCCACAAGTGTGCACATTTTTCCAGTGAACATCAGGACAACGTCTTCAAAGGCAAGAGAGGCCGGAGTCAAATATTCAGATAACTTCTTCCATTTTATTGGAACATTATTAATATTTATTTTACTTTCGTTTTAGCTGTACTATTCTCTTTCAAAACTGATGGGGGCATTAACCATCAACACAACTGCTCTTCATTAGTTTTACCACTCAACCTACGTTTCTTTTCTAACATCAGGTCATTCTGAATTCAATCATTTAACTTGGTGAATAATTCACCAAGACTTCATCTGTATTTTCACCTTGAAAGTATTTATAAACTCTAACAACAACTCTTTTGATACTCTCTTCTACATTACTTAATTCATTCCCCTCATTTTCTCTTCTGATGCTTTATAGTCTATGGCTCATGTTATTTTACTTGCCCTGTTTGTACTCTTTTTTCATTCTTTCTGCATATGCCAATACCCTTCCCAAGCCATTAGCTCGAAGATTTCATTGCTTGTGCCATAAAAATACGTCTGTTGGAAATTTTCATGCAAACACAGAAGGAATTTTGTCGCATGTTAAAGTCTACTCTGAAAAATGCCGCCTGTGGTTTTAGTTAATTGGTTGCTGCTCAGTAATTTTCTTAACTATTCAACCTAGTCTCAAAGGGCTCAAAACTGGATACCGGATACTTTCCTTTCCTAGAGTAATAAAGGAGAAGTGAACCAAGTCTACAAGGCTAGGAAAAACTCACTGAATGAAAATCATATTTCACTCCCTGAAACAGACCTCTGTCTTGAAAACAACATTGGAATAGCATCCTCTCAGTGGAAAGATGACTAGACTACATCTCAAGCTTACTAATACCTTGTGAAATAACTGCTTACTGCCAAAATCCAGCAGCTCCATGCCCTCAAGGTCCAACCAGTAGTTAAGAGTGAGCACGCAATTCCAGTGGGCACATGCACATAGGTATGCAACGTATATAATGACAGACCCATCCTCACTCACACAAACACAAATGGCAGCAATATCTCATCCCTACCCATCTAACTGGGAGAGGATGGTATTTCTTGAGCTCTCTCTCATGTCACTGCTCCTCCATGCTCTTCTCCTGTCATAACATGAGCTTTTCATCACACAACTTAAGACACGCTGTACAAGATACACCTTGCTAACATATGTGTGCACATACTCAACAGTACACTCCCCACTCTTTGTCCAACAATCCATGAGTATATGGGGGACAAAGATGTCAACAGAAACCACAGGAAAGGTGTCTGCAGAGAGTTTATTTCTAATCAGAACAGTGAAGTGGGTAATTTAATTCAATGAATCCATACCCTTGCTTTCTACCTCTTTTTTTTTTACCCTGATTTTCTAAGGAGATACACATGGCTAATGGAGCTAAGGAGCTGAATGCTGCTAATAGAGTTACTTGAAACTAGATGCCAGTTTGTGCCATCAGATCAGGTCTAGGCATATAGACGTGCACGTGAGATCCCTTTTAAAGCAATTTCAGATGTTTACACAGTACATACCTATGTCTGAACTCATCAGTCAAACTGAACTTCGAGAAATCCACCTCACCAAGCTTTACTGGTATCTGGCAAGCACTGACCTCCAAACTCCTTATTAAGACTCCCATTAAATTCAGTGGGGACACTGTCAATAATGTCAATGGAGATAAGAGCCCTACACTTCAGATTAAAAAGATTGACAGCTACTTAACGCATAAGATTGCATCGTGTACTATAATGGGAGCCTCAAATGTCAGGCTCAGAGGTAGAGACCTACACTTCACATGCCAAGGTGAAGAATGTGCATACATTATCCATGGAGTGTCTTATTTTTCTCCACTTATTGTGGGAGTATAGTTGCCTTCAGAGGTAGAAATGGTAGAAATCTATGCTGTGGAAAAACTAACATGGATTCTTACAGCACATGATTTGAGATCCCACTACATTTATGTGCTAGTGGATGAGGACAGTAAAGCAAGACAGTTCTGGGGTGATGTCCTGTCTGGATTCTCTCTTTCCAAACAAAAATCATCTCTTTACCAACAAGGCACATTTAAGAGTAGAAAATATGTTGGCAATTAACCTGAAAAGCATAATAATGAAGTGACAAGACTATCATTGTTTTACTGATGTGTAGTCTGTTTATTCATGATTCACACAAAATGATTTTCTATCTCATCACGGAGAAGGTTGAACCACGTGAATGAAATGCTGAATTTCTTCTCCTGTTTTCTCGAACTCCTGAGGTCTGAAGGCAACCAGCAAGCCCCTCAGAGAGGAAGTCCTTAATAGATTTAACGATACCATGAGGACATTAAGTGATCTAAGCTATATATTCGCACTGTATGAGATCACACAGCATCAAAACTTTGATTGATACCTCTGCTATGTGCTCATCCTTAAGGAGCAATGACCTGAACATTAGCATGTCTAGTAAATTGTTCTAATGTGTGGTGAAAGGGGTCTAATGGATACAGTAATTGATTGTTTGATGGATAGCTGGGGAGCCCTTTGATTATGAGTTTTTGCTACGGTCCAAGACATTTTCATTCGCCAGTTAACCCAGAGCTGATTGCTCTCATGAATTATCTTCTTCTCTGCCTGCAAATATCATTCTCTTAATAAATATTTCATTAGAAACAAACTGGTGGTTGAGAGAGAGGAGAAAGCAAATGCTCAATGCTGTGTCTTTTGAAGACGTTATAGAGTGTAGAGAATAACTACAGAGACTATTCATGAAATGCACTCAGGTCAGACAAGTAGTCTTCAATTCTTCATGATTTAGAGCTCAGAACAATGCAAGAGCCAGGAAGATACCTGAAGGTCAATTTAAATCAGTCAACAGAGGCCCAATATGGCCCAAGAAGGATGTACTGAAGCAAGAAAGCTACTAGTTAAAAGTTGTCTACCTCACAAAATCCACCTTCTTTTCTCCCAATATCCAGGATGAGCTTTCATGTTACTAGGAGAGGTACTGACTGAAAAAAAAAAAAATACATGTATCAGCAAGAAAACATAATTCCTGGGATCTAATGACTGAAGGCTGATTTTAATCCTAGTGAGGTTTGTGGAAAAATTCTCATGAGTGTCAGTATTTTTTCTTATCATGAGAACTCCTTGAAAATTGTTTACCACCTCTATTTAGCTTTAGTAGGCTTCAATATTTATTTTAAATATGTGGACCAAGGCTGATAGTCCTGTTCCAACATGCTGCTTTTTATCATGACATACAATTGTGCTTTTGAGTTATGAAGGTTGCTATTCTTCTCTCCAAAAATAATACCATGTCCTCCTCATACGACAATGCAGAAATAAGACAGAAGAACCAATAGAAAATGGACTACATTTTGCCACTCACACTCTCAGTCCCTGTTCAACCCTATTTCATTTCCCTTACTTGTAGATTTTAGTTTATAAGGCCCACACTGTCATGCTCAGCTCCTTAAAAACATCAGTCTGTTAGATAGTGAGAGACCTGAAGAAAGGACTTCATTGTTACATTTAGTTAAAACGTTGGAAGGATTTGTACTGGCACCTGAAATGAAACATAAGAGGAAAAAAATCCCTAAATGAGTATGTGCTAAGACATAAAAATCGTCCACAATTGAGGACTGTAGGCTTTCTTCAAACTTCCTAACACAAAAGACAGTGATGTAGGCAGACAATGCTTTTATCCTCCTCAGGCTCAGTTGAGGAGAGGAATTTTATTACTAAAACGTCAGAAGCAGTTTGTTGCTACACAGAAAGGAGTCACTAAACAAGCTAATCTCAATTTGCTTCAGAGACACACACTTAATATGTTGAGAATTGCCACACTTTTTAAATCTGCTTTCGTTGAAAAAATTGGCGATGAGCAAAATACATAATGTTTGCTATTACCCTCCACCCTGTGAGCCTTCCCTGGGTTTTGAGATACTCTTATCTTGTTTTCCTAGCTGTTTCTTAAGCATATTTATATTGTGAGTCTCAGAATAGGTTTCATTATGTCAATAAGTGGAATTTAAACATTACTAGTATGGTTACGGTAGAAAGGCAACTGATCGTATCACATGCTATGAAAAGGGGGACACATCAGGGAGTTGGCTTCAATGTTCTTTGCTCTTATTTTTTTGCCAAAACTTTCACATAGGGGAATGGTATGAATAAGAGACAGGGGACAAGGAGAGTGACAGGAAGAGGGAGAACTAAATAAAAAGTGAGGAGTGAATGAAACACAGAATATCCCAAATTCGAAGGGATCACCGAATCCAACTCCTGGATCCCAAACAGGACCACTTAAATTTCAAATCCGAGGTCTGTGAGCTTTGTCAAAATGCTGTTTGAAGTCCAGTACAATGCAGCCATGCTCACTTCCCTTGGGAGCCTCTTCCATGCCCACCACCCTCTGGTGAAAAGCCCTTTCCTAATTGTTTTTTAAGTTAACAGAATCTGCTCAGAAAGGTGGAGGACGGGACAAAGGGCTTAGAACATGTAGAACTGAATTCAAAGGATGTCTAAGGCAGATCCAGGGTGTTTCAAAAATGTAGGAATCTTGTACTCAGGTAAAATAGGGTCTGTTGTTGTTGTTTCGTTACCAAGTCAACTACTGAAGATTTATGTCCACAACACTTAACTAGCAAATCCCATTTACAGACAAGACAGTATCTTCTGACCTCTCCTGGAGATGTATTTGCCAATCATTTCTGAAGATAAACTAATAATCCTCCTTCACTCTGGAAAGAAAACTTTCTTACCACAGCTGAATTCTAGTAACAGAGAATAAAAAAAGAAGAGGAAAAGAAAATAATCAGAAGAATCTTCTTTCCAGGTAAACACTAAACTCTCTGCTGATTTGAGTTTAGACCAAGTGAGGAAATTCTTGGCACAGTTAATGCTGAATATATATTTTCCATATCCAGTTGTGGAAGCTGACTAAGAATATAATATCACTGTGTAAATTAACAAAATCATGAGGTTGCACACCGACTTCCTCCATACAAAGCATTCACTGAAGACTGAAACTGCCCATGGAGGAAGGTGACACTTCCCACCAGTAAAGGAGTATGGACCTGGCTCAGTGTTTTTAAGGGCCTGACAGGTTTACAGTATTTTTCTGTTCAAGTCCTTCCTCTTCCTTCCACCATCCGTGCTTTCATCCCTGGCACTGCTTAGTTCAAACACAGCTGTGCTTATATAACAAAGCCACTTATCTAATCCATTCCTTTCAAACGTCTTTTTGGGTCTCCTTTAGCAAATGGAAGGACATAAGTCTGATCCTGACTTAGAGATAAGCCTTTTGAGATATGTCCTAAGTCAGCCCCTCAAGGATGTTGACATGGGTTTTAATTTTTTTTTAAGAAACTACATTTTCCTGGAGTTTACAGAAGTTTTACAATGCTCAAGATTATGAGGTACCACCCAACAATCCAATATATTTTCAAAGAGAAGTCCACAACAAATGTCAACTTTTGTCACTGCATCCTGATAATGAAGACGTGTCTATTGCACTGAAGGGGTATTCTTCTCGTCCAGTCTCACCACAGTATGCAGCAGCAGTGCCCAGTCCAGCACTCCTCACAGTATGTCAAAACTCTCAAAAAGGAATTTAAGCACTTCCACCCCAACCTGCTCTATGCCTCATAAGTCTCATGAGTAATGTACCTACACAAGGAGATCCCAGAAAATGCACAGATTGTGCTGGAATATAAATTTTGACTGAACAAGTGATGAATTAAACGCAGAGCAACATCTTCAGATTTTGGGCAAAGAATATATAATCATTCAGTGGTGTTTGCGAAACATGTCAGGCTCTGTCAGGAAGAAGGGTTATAAATAAATGTGAGGTAGATATTTAATAATGCTATTTCATATCCATGCAATAATGAGCTTTAATTATTTCTTTGGGTTTCTTTCTTCTTTTACTGTAGCAGATGAGTCAAGCCCAGATGTGTAATGAAACTGATACTGGCATCACAGCATTTTCTTTAAAGGTGGCTGAAAGAGCTTTACAGATCAGCTGCCAAATCATTTCTTCTCCTGTGGGGCTTCCTTCATGCATTTCACCCAGAATTTAATTCCTCCACACACTGTATGAGCAAAACACAGTGCAAGGAATTTTCCAGATGGAAAAGATTTTGCAGACAAGTGGTCCTCTCTCATTGCTTGCCCTGCAATGAAGCCAAAATAATCTTTGCCATACTTAGAGGAGTCACCTGCCAAGAAGAACCACTTGGCAGGGTATGTAAGGAAGTTAATGTATATATTTGCATTCAGAACATATGAAAGCTAATTTACAGCTTATCAGTAACCTTAGCACCAAATATTTGTGCCGGAGAACAAGGAGATCAACTTGTTTCCTGCTGGGACCCTGGGAATTAACAGAGGATATCAGAAAGGAAATTCAGAGCTGCTAAATTCAGAGCTGCTGGATAAATATAAAATATATCATTCATTCATCGACTCTTCAGTAGAAAATCAAGGGAATGCATGGAGCAATGCTTACACCACTCCTTGTGTAAAATCCCTTCCTGTCACTGCATATTGTAATTACAAGTTTTGTGAAGAAGTCATAAGAGATGGACCTTACTACAATACTTCCACTCTCTCTTCTTTCTTACTCTGTAAGCAGGGCTAATGGCAACACAACCCTACTGAAAACAAAATTAAATGTTCCTCAAATCCCCATGCCATGAAGATGCCATAGCCCAGTTCCTCTACTCTTACAAGCAAGTTTTTAAACTCACCAAGGGACTTCCAAGAAGTACGTAACTTAAATTGACATGTCTGCATCCAACCCCATACCTAGTACTCCAGTGTTAAACGCTGTTTAAAAAGACCCATGAAACATATAAATTCTGCATACTCCTTACATGTCCAGTGTATCCACCTCCAGACTTAGCAATCTTCATTTCAGAGAATCATAGAATTGATGGTGTTGGAAGAGACCATTAAAGGCCATCTAGTCCAAGTCCTCTGCAATGAAAGGGGACATCTACTGCTCAGTCAGGTTGCTCATTCTAAGCATCTTGGGAGAAAAATAAACAACTACAGCAAAACAAAGCAGATAACCCAGGACACAGGAAAATCTAAGAACAAACACTTCATATTTGAACACTGTTGAAGCCCAGTGCTCGGTATAGCTTGCTGCATGGCCTAATCTCACCTCTGAGTTTTCTGCAAAAGGAGGTCGATTCTGATCCCTATAGAATTGAAGCACCTTAACTTCCAAAATATTTGAGACCTCCAGGAATACTTATTAAAATTCAGCAATGGACAATTGGCCAGTTCATATCAAGATTTAAACACAATCACTTGGTCATAAACAAATAAGCTTAATTTCAAAAAAAATAAAAATAAAAATCAAACCACAAATTGCTTTACCATGCTTCTTTGAATTTGCCATTTTCTTCTGGTGGATAATTTATATTCTCTAATGCTTTACAAACACTTACAGTTATGGGTAGGAGAATAAGCACCACTGGTGAATTGAAAGATGCAAGAGGGCAGAAGGAGAGAGCCAGGAGAGCCAAAGGGTGATTAAAGAGACTCTGTATGAAGTTGGGACTCTACAGGTGACCAGTGTATGCAGGCTTGAAAGATACATTAGAAAAAGATTTTATAGTGATGGATATCACTGAAGATTAAAAAAAAAAATGCATCTCAAAGGAAGCCAGGTTACTGTAGGACAAGAACACAAATGATATGAACATAAATTTGATAGGACAAAGCGAAATGGTTTCAAACTGAAAGAGGGGAGATTTACATTGGATACAAGGAAGTTTTTTACAATAAGGGCAGTGAAGTACTGGCACAGGTTGCCCAGAGAGCTGGTGGATGCCCCATCCCTGGTGACATTCAAGGTCAGGCTGGACAGGGCTCTGAGCAACCTGATCTAGATGTAGATGTCTTTGTTCACTGCAGGGGAGTTGGACTTGATGACCTTTAAGGGTCCCTTCCAACTGAAATGATTCGGTGATTCTATGGTATCACATAAAAAAAGGATGTGAATTTGTAAAATTACAATATAAGGGACAAAATACGTAAAAACAAAAGGAAAAATATCTACATACACCAAAAGAAAAACGTGGTTCCCTCTTAAAAAAAAGAATAAATAAAAGTTCCCTCCACCCTCTTGCATGATATAGCATCCTTCCCTTTTCTGCAAAACCCTCTCTCCTGCCCACCCTTTCTCCCAGCCTAAGCCTGCCTGATAGGTGTCCAGAACATGTCCTCCAGCATAAGCACCACTTGGTATCACCACTGCCTTGAATGCACACAGATGAGCTGAAGTCTCTTGTTAATTCAAATTATTTGGCATGTGTTAAATTTGTAGATTAGCACACCTCCACGCTGCACCCACTGACATGTCACCATGCCTCCCTCTCTCCCGTTAGTTCAATAAGCACTCATGGCTCCTAATGCACTCCACCTCCATGCAGATTTTATCTCATCTCCATGATGTTAAGCGACAACAGTGATACTTCATCAAGCCTTCTCCACCACCACTCTCATCCAGAGGGCTATCAAACAGGGGTCCTGTATTTGATTAAGTAAACCCTATGCCAGCAGATGGCACTCTGGAATATGCAGCATCTGCAGCTTCCCTCGTCCAATCCTCATCGAATCCTGGAAAAGGATTATTCTGTGCCCAGTTCATTGCTGACCATAGTATGAATCTGTTCTCATAGCCTCGAAGAATATTCTGAGTTGATAGGAGCCCACAGTGATTATGGAATCCAACTCAGTCTTCTGTAAGACTCTGACCCACCACATGCATATAAATAAAACCCAGCATAAACATTTATTTTTTCCTCACTGGAAATACTGTATTTGTAAAAGATATCTGAAGGACTCACATGGGAAAGCACAACCTGTCTTGCTCTACCCTTCTGTCTTTGGTAGAGGAGTCCTCCAGTTGAGCACAGAGGGACAGGAGACATGACTGATGCCTTAGCTGACACAAGGAGCAGGGTAAAAGCCCTCTTTAACCAAACCCATTTGACACAAGGCTTTATCACACACTCAGTTCTCATCGTGGTAGACTGCACAGTACCACAGCTTTAATAAGTAATGAATAGAATACTTCAACACATTACCATTCTTTCCTCCAGATAAAGCTCACTGTTGCAATGACAAATTGCCTGTTTGAACACCAGGGGAATCCCCTGTGCCAGTTTGGCTGCATTGCTCCCTCTGGGATTCATCCACTGTTTATAATAAGCAGAATCCCAAGGGTGATGCTAAGCAGGTACCAGCCACACAACATCGATTTACTCCCAACAGTAGCAGTGATGAGCAATGCTCAAAGCTCAGTCTTTTCATTCCCATCTGTGCATGCATGAGCATGTCTTTGGTATTTTCAGCAAGCTCTGCCTGCAGCACATGTTGGGAGCCATCTCATTTCAGAGCTGGGACAGTCAGATACAGCTGGAGAAGACTCCTAAACTTAAGGTAATTATCTGCTACTCGGGCACCTTCTCAAACTGGAGTGAGTTATAAGGGAGAATGACTGTCTGTGTTCATGGGCATGCATTTATTTTATTTATCACACAGGCTATTGTTATCAGCTAAAAATGACTATCCGAAACACCATCTGCAGCACATCCCTTATCTCAAAGATGCTGGTGTACTTTATAAAGAAACTATATGTAAATCCCCTTTCTGCTATATGCCCAGCTTTATAATGGAATTCCAAAGGTATTTGAGCATCGTGGAGAATCATGAAAAGTGTACATGAAACTCCATAATAAAACATCAGTTGGGCAAAATAACGCAAACATGAGATAACAGTTTTTAGCTGGGCTGAGAACTAAATAAGGGAACAAAGAACCCAAATTATAAGCCTGGTCTTGCGTTTGCAGTACATCAGGAATAGCTGTGATGAGTTCTAGAAGTCTGATATAGCAAGGCTGCCTTACCATGTCAGATGGATTTTGGGGCCGGACAATCACACAACATTTCACAGGTGTTATATATTGTAGTCATGATAATAGCAGTTCCCTCTGTGTTGGAGCCAAACAACTTAGAATTATATGGAGGACACAACATTGGTTACTTAGACCTTGAAAATATATCAAATGGAGCCTTGAAAGGACACTAAGTATTATTACTCACCTTAGCAAATCAAGGGTTAACTTATTTTCAAATATGTGTTTTCACTGGAAAATACTATTGCTGTTCACATTTAATCATGTGGTAAATGCAGCCATCAAAGTGGGTTTAGAAGAATACAATTTCCTTCCTTTCAATAATCCATCTCCACAGGGGGTTTTAAACGTATTAAATAACACCGCATTCACTTTGGAGCAAGGTGACACACTAAGGTTTTACATTCGTTTCTCCAGTTACTGTGTGATCTTTGCCTGGCCAGAAGTCAATGTAGACTGCTGCAATGCAATTTTTGCAAGGTTGGGCTTAAGTGGGGAGAATGCATGAGGTTGTACAAGCATCCCCATCGCTACAGCAAGGAACGACATCTACCTGGAATGGGCAAAATCACCTGCTTACTGCTTCATCAGTCTTCTGCACAGGAAAATAATTGTATATAGGGAAAAAAACAAACAAACACTGGAGTAGAATGAGCAATATTTGAGCTGACACACTGATATATCTATGTATCTTCTTAAAATACAATGCTACCATAGATAGGCCCATGTGTCTTACAGATGCAGACTATGTGGAAGCTTGGTCTGCATGTGTTTTTCTCTTACACTGCTGTAGGGACACTGCTGTCAAAGGTTATCTTCACTGCACAGAAGGGTTCTTTGCAAGGATAGAGCTCTCTGACAAGAGTGAGTGGCTACTGGTCACAGCATTTAATGCAGAGAGATGTAGAAGTATAAAAATCTACATCTGTGTTTATGTCTACTTGTACATCCACATCTATGTCTATGTCTATGTCTGCATCTAAATCTACACATATGACTATGTCTATGTCTATGCCTACGTCTATGTCTACAGCTATGTCTACATCTACATCTATGTCTACACAGATATCTACATCTTTGTCAGCAGTGCCAGCTGGAAGCAGCAGCAAAGCACTTCTCATATTGCAAAAACCACGTAAGAAAACTGGAGCCCTTCTCAAGACCCTTGTCAGAGGATGTAACAGATGACAAAGGTTTTTCCCAGCGTTACGGACACAGCAATCCCCTCCATGAATGGAGCTTGACTTTGCATGAAAGAATACGTCAGTATTCACAACAACCTTGAAATTTAGCACCTGGGAGGAAAAAACACTGCAACTACCCAGGCAGCTGTCACAAACAGTGGGAAAAAATATATTTGCAGAGATTTCTCTGGCTATGGAGGAAAAATAAGTTGGGATTTTTGGACAAAGAAACCCTTCCTCCGCCTTTGTCCTCTGCCTGCAAAAAAGCCTCTGTCCTTTCTCACTGAAGTAGGTTTTTTTTTGAAAAAGGACAAAGCAACAACAACAAGCAAAACAAACAAACAAAAAAAGCAAAACGGAAAACTCAGTTAATGAATACAAAACTCTTTTGTCAGGTGCAGACATAGGCAGCTGCAGTTTTTAGCTAAGTCAGCAGATGCTGGCAAGCAACACGGGCTTATGCCATGACAGGAGCTTGATAGCAGATCACTAAGGAAAATCCACAGTGCTGAGGTTGTTTGGGCAATTAAGGAAATGGAACCTTGGGGGGATTTGGTCTTTTCTTATTTTCCTCCTTTTAAAACATAAGGGGCTATGTGCTATTGGAAAATCAGTTTTCTGCAAATGCTCTTTTTTGTAGCGGGATTTGAAGATTTTCTTATTCCTTTTTACATATAGTATGTGATGTACCTAAAAAGTTAATGGTGTACCTAAAAATAAGCAGGAGGAACACAGACACTTTCCCAGGGGTTGCTGTGCAATGTTCATTCATTCCAAGTAAGGAGGGAGGATTCTTCATTTTAACTCTTTCAGTTATCACATGTTGCATTCCTGACAAACCAGAAAAGGAGTTTATGGCTATCAGTCAAGTACTATCCCTACGAAGCCCACTGGCCCCATTATGAAGTGTCCACTGGAACTGGGAATACAGGGACCATGTAAAGAAAGTTATTTTTTAATATATTTCAGTTCACTTATTGCACTCTTCTATCATAATCTATTTCCCTGCACCAATATAGGCAGGATAGAAAAAACAAATGTATAAAATACAGATATATACGTTGCCTTAAGAAACATGCTTTAATGAATTGGAAACATTCAAGGAAAGGTTGGATGGGGCTCGAAACAACCTGATGTAGCTGCAGGTGTCCCTGTTCACTGCTAGGGAGCTGGATCAGATGAGCTTTAAGGGTCTCTTCCAACTCAAATGATTCAACGATTGCCTTAAAATACAACCAAAAAATAGCCCACACATAAACAAAGTCAAGTAAAAGCAGCCAAGTGATTTAACTGCTCCATATTGACAAATCTTGGAACAGAGGAGTAGGTTGATGAGAATATAGCTTTTAATGGATGCACACACCTTTAAAATAAAGTTGGCATTATTGAAATAACACCCTTTACAGAAGCAGCTGCATACAGAATGACCTTGAAAAGACATAGCAATTGTTACCACACATGGAAAATACATTATCACCAAAGCTAAGGCTTGATTACCTAAGATACACCAGCCAGACTGGAACATTAGGATCTGGGATGAGTGCTAAGACAAGATTTTAGAGTCAATAAAATAAATGAGTAAATAAAAAGCTCCATTTGTTGGAGCAAAAGCCTTCCTTTGATTGTGCAAAATTCAATTTTGCATTTCAGAAAAATACACTCCACAGCCTCTCCCCAAAGCAGATGCCAGCTTCAAACCGAGCTTCGGACTTCCAGTACAAAGAGGACCTACTGCATTAAAAAGTCATTGTTAATTATCATTCAAAATAGCCTGCTGGCATTTGCTTCTCCTGTGAGATCCTCAGGGTGGCACAATCCAATAGCTGGCTTTATACAGCATCTACCATGATAAGGACCCTGTAAAAATAGCAGCCCAAGTAACTGCAGTCATTACAAACACACATACATACACACGTGCAGTTTATGCAGATATTATTGCCAAGAAATTATTCTCCCATAAACACAAGGATTGTATCTTGCTGCCCCAAAATGAGAATTTTACTCTAACCACATAAAAAGAACGACTTCATAAACACAGGAAGAAAGAGGAAGGATGCTTCCTGGGAGAAGGAAGTCCATTTAAAGCATGAATAAATTGATGTAGTTAGGAGAAAGAAGCTTGTAATGCAAATAGAGTTTATTACCCTTTTTTTTTCTGCTTCTAAGAAACACAGGGTCAAGTAGGCTTATGGAATAAGGGACAAAGGCATCTCTTTTGGCAACTGTTGTGTCCTCAGAGCAGCAATTATCACCCTCTTCCCGTAAGTGACAGGAAATGGAGAGGGGTGCCATTACACTATGAGAATTACTGTAATTTTGATTTCTAAAAATTGCCAGGAAAGTTTCCTCTTAAAAAAAAAATAAAAATAAAAATAGTCTGTTCAGTTTTTTGATATGGTCTCAGTTTAAAACTCACTCCTCGGCTAGGGCAGAGCTTTGCTTCCCCTCTCCCAGTTCTTTTGGGGAAGTGGTCACAAAGTTCAAATGGTGAGAAACTCAAACTTTTCCATTAAATGAGAGCGTAAACAGCTCTAGGGGGTCAGTGAAGATCTAGAAAAGATGGAAGAGGCCTGAAGAAATGTCAAAAATGCAATAATAAGGCAAAACATGGGTTGTCCCACCTAGGTACAGCCAGAGAAAGATATTCATGAGCCCTAAGTTTTCCAGTGTAGTCTGCTGTTTGGTTAAATACCACTTAAGCTTATAATCATAGAATCATAGAATCATCAAGGTTGGAAAAGATCACAAGGATCATCAAGTCCAACCTTCATCCCATCACCACCACACCCACTAAACCACGTCCCTAAACTTGTTTCAACCACAGGCATGATAACTTATTCCTCTTTCAATGGGAAGGGGATGATGTGAAATGCAAAGTAATTAAAAAACGATTAAAAAGAAATATTCCTTTAACCGCCTATGGATTTTCTGCCAGCTATCTTTTATTACTTTAATATAATGGATAATCTGTTCTATGCTGTCAGAACATTATCACAATTTAGTATCCCGACTGTTGCCCTGTGGGATGTACCCATCCCAAGAGGATAAGGAGCTGTCCAACCTCCTCTACATCTGACTATGCTGCCCTGGGCTCTGTATTACTGCTTGGGGGTTGGATGCACCCCTTGTTCTCCAAGACTCTTTGTTTGGAAACAGAAATTGATGCTTTGCATCAAAGTGTATCTATACAGCAGGAGAAGGTAGAGTAGGACTCAATGATGCTTATGGGTCCCTTCCAACTTGTGACATCATATGATTCAAGACACGTGCCTCAAACACATGCAGGAACTGGAGGCTATCCTTCTAGGGTTGGTGTACCACCAAATATACCAAATCTGCTGCATGCCACATCAGTATTTCTCACACATGCATAGACAAACAGAACTGCTGCTTTTTAGGATTCCTCTGTGCACTCTCTTAATGAGACATCTGAGGTCTCATTCTGGCCACCTGGTAAATATTTAAAACTGCTTTGATAGATTCAAGGGAAAGGGATTTTTTCAATTATTCACAACAACTCACTTTCAGCAGTGATCACTTAGCGTTGTAAAAGTTTGTGTCTTTCAATATATAACACAGCTATAGAACTACATTGATCTGTCTACACACAAATACATTCATACAAATGTATATTTGATTAAGAATTTATACAATGTCAGGCTTCAAGGAATTTTGGATCAATATCTTTACTTCGCTTTTATAAATAAGTAAACTCAATTAAACATTTCTTACAGCAAACCACAATGGGCATGAGAATTATTCTGCTGCTCCTCTTTCCAATTTTTACCTATTAAATGGGTTTAGGAAACTAATTACTCTCTAAAGGGAACTTTAGTAGAGCTTCTGTTACCCAGCACATCCCTCCCACCCTCCAGTGGAAGAGAGGAACTACACGGACGTGTTGAAAAAACAGTATTCTTCAAATCTCTTATAATTTGCTGTAATAAATGCAGCATAATGAAAATAAAACAAAGAATTGCAGGTAAGTACTATATGAATTAAGACTGGATCTGCACCAAAGTGAAGAAGTTGACCATACAGTCTCACCAGACCCATAAATCAGGTCCTCTGAACACACATAGTATTTTGCATTACTGTATAGGGTGTTAACTTAAATACTGTAATATATGCACATGGTGGTCAGGTTACAGCTGCTGTGGGAACTATAATTTTGCATGGTCTGACCAATCTACAGCAGAAAAATACTAATAAGGAAAACAGTCAAAGCACTGCATTCCCTTCAGCACGTTTCATATATCCAATTTCACTCATATTTGAAGGAGCAAGAAAATAAGATACATATAAAGCTTCAGATGTATAGGAACCAACTGAAGTACCTGAGAATTATCTATCAACCTGAAATTTTCAAGCAGTTTGCATGAAACTTCATGACTCTGAACTAAGCAAGTGTAACTCCATGAAAATGAATGTGCTCTCAGGCACTGTATATGTGCAAACCATACTATGAGAGGGTCTGTGCCTGGGAGACATGAACGAGTGCATGAGCCTACTTCTGAGTCATCAAGGAGATATTACAACATATTTCTTCATAATGCACCAAAGCCAAACACTGGCATTCTCCTGCAAGTGACAGGTACAAGAAAAACCAATCTGCAGCTGATCAAGTTTAACACATCCACAGATGCTGCCTGACTGACACCAAGTTCTTAGTAACACAGTCTCCTAATGGGGAGGATTACTATCTATTTTTATGTAAAAGAGCTTGTCCTACTCTTCCTCCAGTCTTCCTTTACTTTCAATCCCACCATTATTTGCCTTTGGAATTTTTACTCAATATCTTTTTTTTTTTTTTTTTTTTCCCCTCCGTTAATTCTCTGCTCACTCCCAGAGAAGGCTTTTCTGGGAGTCATCAACCATTATGCAATATACCAAAAAAGCTGATTGCATCCAGATTTACTCCAGGTGCAGAGATGGACAACAGCTATATAAAAATTAGTCCTCTTCATCCTATTAGCACTGGTTAATGGTTGTCAGTGTCCACTATCATGTGGCACAGGCATGGCCCCATGCAGTCATGTGGTAATCTTAGTGAGACTAGGGCTGCTCCGACCTATGCAATCCATTCCACTGACAGACTGTAGACTAATGAAAATGGTTAAAAGCACAAGAAGGACTTTGATATACACGACAAGAAAACAAATCACAGCTAATTTACTGAAAACAAAGCCCCTTCTCCTTGAGCTTAACCATCAAAATCAGTGCCTGTTTGACATTCATAGATTCACAGATTCATAGATGCATTAGGTTGGAAAGGACCTACAAGATCATCTAGTCCAACTATCCTCCTATCACCATCCCTACCCACTAAACTACTAAATCAAATCCCTTAGCACCTCATCTAAACGCTTCTTGAACAGCACTAGGGATGGTGCCTCAACCACCTCCCTAGGCAGGCCATTCCAGGGCCTGACCACTCTTTCAGAGAAAAAGTTTCTCCTCAAATCTAATCTAAATCTTCCTTGGCGCAACTTGTGGCCATTCCCTCTCGTCCTGTCACTAGTAATCTGGGAGAAGAGGCTGACCCCCTCTGCACCACAATCCCCCTTCAGGAAGTGGTAGAGTGCAATAAGGTCCCCTCTGAGCCTCCTTTTCTCCAGACTAAACAATCCCAGCTCCCTCAGCCGCTCCTCATAAGACTTGTGCTCCAGACCCCTCACCAGTTTTGTTGCCCTTCTCTGAACACGCTCCAGGGCCTCAATGTCTTTCTTGTAGTGAGGGGCCCAAAACTGAACACAGTACTCGAGGTGCGGCCGCACCAGAGCTGAGTACAGGGGGATGATCACCTCCCTGCTCCTGCTGGCTACACTATTTCTAATTCATGGGATTTGACCACAATTCAAGAATACACTATTTCTGTTCACACACAGTTCTAACTTCCAATACTCATCATCAATTGGTGGACAAAAATAAGGTATAACATTTCTATAAATACACAGCTGAAAATCAACAAATCCAAAGGTGCCATTGGAAATGTTTGACAAGGGTATAGGAATACATTAGCACTTTGGCACACAGAGGCCTTAGTTTCATTGGCACTAACACTTAAACCTAGCAAATGACAACAAGGTCTGATGTAGAATCATAACTGAATCATGGAATCACAGAATCACAAATTTGTTTGAGTTGGATGAGACATTTAAAGGTCATCTAGTCCAACTCCCATGCAATGAACGGAGACATGCATTTGTAGATAAGGTTGCAAAGAGCCTGGTCTAGCCTTAAAATCTATGTAATATTAAAATTCTGGTTCATTCACTTGTACTAATGGTAGTGTTGTCACTGACATCACCATCCTTCCTTACCAAGAAGTATAATGTTACAACTGTTTCTTATATATATGTTAAAGAGTACATGGAAAATCATGGGGTATGACAAGGTAGGGAATGAAAATTCATTGGGAAAGCAGGAAATGTCCTAAATGCCCCTTAAAAAAAAAAAAAAGACTATCAAGAATATAAAAAATAACCACCAAATTAGGCATACAGTTCTACTTTTTGGTACCATGCTATCAGTTGAAAACATAAAAGCTGTTTACTGTGCAAGATCTGAAAGGTCAGTCTAATCTCTGCTGGACCCACACTACAGCAAACTGATTCCTGGCATCAAATCCTTCATGGAAATTCTCATGTGGAGATTTCTTATACACTCACTTACATGTTCACTTTTATATGTTTATGTATATATATAGATACATGCATATTTACACATACACTAATTTACACCCTTCTTATATACACACACAGGCATGTATTTTATCATATACATGCCTACATACATACACATGAATCTAAACATATGCATAGAATTATAGAGTACTCTGAGCACATCAATTATTTGTTCATTGACAAACATCCTAATATATGTAAAATGCAGAAAAGAGGTACTATTTTGTGTATGAAATAATTGCTAACCACAGTGTAATGCAGATGAAGAACACAGGATTCATGCTCCCTCTTAAAACTAAGCACAGAGCTCTGATAAAAGCCATCTCACCCACTTCGTGCACTTGGAGTGGGATTTCACTTAGCCTAGAAGACCATCTAGGGAAGTGTGTACAGAACTGCTCTTTGATAAATTTCAAAACAGACAAAACCCTCAGAAAGAAGAAGACTCCCGTGGGAACAGAAAGAAGAGAATAATTAAACAGGTCTTATACGACTCTTGTTTCTTGGTCCTGTATCTTCTGCCTCCAAAGATGTTACTCACTACTATTTGAAAACTGTATCACTGGCTTCAGTGTAGGTCTTGGAGGAGGAACATGCACCTCAGCATCATTAGTGGGATAAAAACCAGCCCTTTCTTAGCAATGCACTTTTACAGACACAGACAAACGTGAACTTACTTGTTTGCTACTTCTCTGCCCAGTAGGAAGCAAAGCTTTGGATTTTTCTGCTATTTTCTGTAAAAAGGAAAAAGAAAAAAATGAAGAAAAATGGTTGAGAAAACACAATCCAAATACTTAGGGAATAAGTCATAGGAAATTAGTTCTTCTACTTTTGAAGTAGTAAGACAAAGAGAAAAATCTTCTTATTTAGAAAAGGGAGTATAATCACATGGAAAAGTTTGGTCTTGCAGAATTAAAAGTCTTCAAAGCTTCCAGAATGACAAGGTTATCAAAACTGAAACGTGTATTTAAGAAATGACAGCTAGGACGTAGATAAGTAGCAATTTACCACTCAGATTGGTTTCCTGACGCAACCGGGCATTCACAAAATGCAGTGGCTAATTTTGGCACTTCTGAATTGATGACAGTTTTTTTTTATTAAAAAGAAAAAAGAAAAAAAAAAGCTAGGCGTACAATTCAGGTGGATTGTACTCATGAACATTTAAAAAGAACAGAAAAAAGTGTGTCTACTTGGGGCTGGAATTTACCTGTCTCCTTTCAACATCTCATTTAATGGGAGAAAGTCATTTCATTTAAAGTCCCCACACTTGGGCTTCTGTATTGGGCAAAAAAAGAGTTCACATTTCAAGAGATAATGAAAGGATGCTATAGTATATACATGCTGTTGAAGAGCAATTTTAGGCACTTTTTAAAATATCTTTTAAACCATAGCCAGCAAGTGTTGCGTAATCAATCAGAGCAGAATGGTTCTAACAGAGAAATCAAGGGTTTCCAGTCAAATTTCTTTACACCAGTATAATTCCAGTATATTCTTCCCAGGTGTGGCAGGCACAAGCAAAATCAACTAGAGCAGTAAAAGAGATTGTGTGGGTTATATTTCTACAGAATTCAATTAATCCAGATATATGTTCACATTTGTTACATGCAGGTAGCAACACAGGAGAGAGATTAAATTGAGGATGGTAAATTTGAATTGTTACTACAGTGTTTAAAAGCAAAGCAAATCTGTGGAGTCTCCCCAGGGTAAAGAGGAAGAGCAAGACGCAAACAGAAGATCCAGAGTTCAGCTTTTGTTTGTTTTATTAAACAGCTTGATCTCCATGACAGGTCCAACCCACAGAATGCGTATGGAAACCTTCTGGCAGAGACACAGAGCACAGCAGAATCATAAAGTGGGTGAACGTTGCCTGTACATTACTTTAAAACAGGGAAGGTGAAGGGGAACATTTTCTAATTAATTCTTCCTCTCCCACTGAGTGGAGAAACACTAAAAAATTATCATGGCTAAGACAGAGGTACCACTAAATGTCCGCCAGATACACAAAGGCACACGTTTTTTTTCTCTTCTGTTGCTCTGTCACTGTTATTCAGCACAGAATCACAGAACCACAGAATATCTCAAGCTGGAAGGGACCAGAGTCCAACTCCTGGTTCCATATAGGACCACACAGAAACCAAACTATGTCTGAGAGAGGTGTCCTCAAACTCTTAACAGTTCAGGGCTGTCCCCCCTGCCCTGGTGAGCCTATTCCATGCCCACAACCCTCTGGTGATGAACCATTTCCTAACACTCCCTTGGCCTTCCCCTGACTCAGCTCCTTCGTGAGGAAGCTATATGTCACCATGAGGACCAGAGTCAGCCTGCTCTGGTCTCGCCTGAACAAAGAAAGGGACCTCCGCTCCTCCTCATATATCTTGCCCTCCAGATCCCTTCCCATCATTGTAGCCCTCCTTCGGATGCTCTCTAATAGTTTTATGTTCTATTAGAAGTCACTTGTGTGTGCATATTTCAATGTAAACATACAGCATTTGACTGATAAAAGTAAAAGATGAAGGAAACTACACATAAACAAAATCACAGAATCACTTGAGTTGGAAGCAACCCTTAAAAGTCATCTTGTCCAACTCCCTTGCAATGAACAGGGATAGCTGTAAAGATGAGTTGAGTTGTACAGAGATGTTCCATGCTCCTAGCAGTCATGTTTGTTCCTGCTTAGTGTGTTCCCAAATATACACACTGGAAGGCAAAAACAAGAGAGACTCTCACCTTCTGCACAGCTCCATATCTCTGGATGGCATCAGACAGCTGGTTCTTCAGCCTATCCAGCTGAAGTCGTTCTTGCTGTGTTGGGAGAATAAAGATCTGGTTAGCAAGAGCTAATTCAAATAGTTGACTCTGTCTTGGGGAGTCTGGGAAAGCACAAGGAAGACAAGAATATATATATTACTATTATTACTGTTATTTTTCTCTTCCTTTTCTTAGTAAATTGGTCTTATCTCAACCAATGAGTTCGCTTTTTTTTTTTTTTCTTCTCTTTCTGATTCTCTCCTCCACCCCACTGGGAGGAGGGAAGTGAGTGAAAGGCCATGTGGTACTGAGTTGTTGCATGGTTAAACCACAATATTCAGACAACTGCTTAAGAATGTGAAAGTGTATTGTATAAAGGGTAGGATAAACATCCTTAATTTTTAATGAAGTATTTTCATACAGAAGTATATTCCCAGTCTTATAGTTCATCATCCAAAGATTTAAAACCATTTTTAGAACAGGGTAAGTATCATTATTCCCATTCTACCAATAAAGGTCTATAAACTTTGTTACTTACGCAAAATAAAACAAGACAGACACCCTGGAGAGCTGATCTAATGGTCCAGCACTCATCCTACAGAAACACAGAATCCAGATAGGCCTCTCTATTTAAGCCCACTGAGATTACTTTAAAAGGAAGCCCTAAAATAACCATGTGCTATCTTACATCGATCTCCTGCCCTGTATCGCACTGATCCCCTACATCAGAATCTTTGCTCCTGAAATACTATCACTTTGTCCAGTCAGGCATCCTAACTCCAATAGTTCAAGCAGCACCTAAAGCTTCAAGGGAAGACAGAGAAACTCCCACTGTGCACCTTGCTGGCTGCGCAGTATGGTTGGAAAACAAGGGGGAAAAACAATATATTTTTTTTACCCATGGTTGCATACAAAGCAATACACAGAATAATGGATTGTGAAGGACTGGTTATAAAGCTCTAAATTAATTGAATGATTTTCAAAGCATGAGAAATTTTATGGGAGGAAAGTTTGAAATGCTACCGAGATCCCCAGCAGGGATTTGCCAACACAGCAGTTGATGCCCACCATAATCATATATTCTACATAAGGGAGAAAGACTTCAGGTTTTATATCAAAATTTGTAGGTTTAATTACTTGAACTGCAAACTGTTGGAAAAGAAGAGTTAAAAATAATAAAATCTGTTAAACGAATTGACCAGGGAGTAGAAAACATTATTAGGTGATGCCAGTAGAGAGTGGCAAGTTTATTCCTCATATTACTAAAATTGTTTGTGTGTCGATTTCCTTTCGCCCTTAAATATTCTCCCTTTAACTTAGCAATTTTTTTCCACATGACAGTAAAAGCTGTTCTGCTGACAGTTTCCCCTGGACACAACATTGACTTCAAAGGCTAATACTGACGTTTTGTATGACACTGTAATTGGTTTTAACATGACCTTGCCTGATTTCCCTTTGGACCCAATTTATGGTACAAAATGGTGTCCAGATATCCAAAAAAAAAAAAGGCCTTGCAATCTACCATGAATCAAAGAAATGTGTTAATAACCATCAAGTATTAAGGCTGATGCCTGCAAGGTTGATGCCGATAAATAGAAAAGTCATTTCGGGGCAATTTGACTCTTAAATCCTTTTCTCAGGTGCCTGTTTGCAAATGACTTAAATCTGGACTGTAAAAGCCATTTGGACAAAGTTCAATTGTATTTTCAGAGCAGTGTTTCTTTCAGGTAGAAGGAAGATGAGAATAGAATTGAAGTACAGTATGGAGAAGGGCAGGAAGTGAGTGAGGATTAGCACCAGTTTGGGTAAATTTCTGACCCAGAAAACGCATGGATCCTACAGTCGTGAATGTTAAGAGAAAACTGCTCAGCATAGTCAAGGAGAAAATGTCTTTATTCTTATTTGCTGAATCACCTTCTACAAAGGTGAAACTTCTCTGACACCTGGGGTTTGCTCCCCAGGATTCCATATATTAAGCTGCTGCTCTTCCCTGCAGGTCAAATTCAGCAGGAATGTATGGGGTCTAAAAGTCGTTGTGGAAAGGTCAGAAATGATTTGATCGTCCAATCCTTGCCACTGGGAACTATGGAATGGGAAGCATTCCTACTCCTTTGACAAAGATGTTCAAAGATGAGTTGAATCAACTGATGACAGAAGACCAGCATGTCCACACAACAGGTGGGACTACTTGTGAGGTAAACTGTAATTCAATTGTAATCAGAGCTTGGCTCTGATCTGGCCATAACCACTAAGTATCTGTCCCCACCACTGCCTTCCTTCAATGAATACCATATCCAAACATTGCACTGCTCTGCTCTTTCTGGACTTCTCAGCACATTTATAAATTCATCTGCACCCAATGCACCTACTGCACTACTGAGTCTTTAATCAACTACAAACTCATGTAGAGATGGACAATTTCTGTACTTTCATCTGAACTGGATAAGACCATAAAACAGGTGTGAGCAAATTTCCGTTACAAAATCATCACTTTTCAATTCCAGATGATCCAGGTTTTGGGAGAAGAATGGGTTCCTGAAGCTTTTTCCAATAGTGATTTAGAACCACAGGCCATACTTCTTGTGTAACAGTAAAGGGAAGCTGTAACAAGACACGGGGTTCAACAGCTTTACACACTTCTTTTTTCTTTATTCCTCCCTCCATAAGCCCCAGCACTCTCTCCCAACAGCATCTTGAATGATACATACCCTGGATGAGCCTCTGACAACTTCAGACAGCTGCTTGATGGCTTTGGTGCTAGTTGTGATAGTTTTATTGGTCTCTTGCTGGGTTGCATGCCTGTAGAAGAGGAGAGATGATGTGAAATGCAATTGAAATTAACTGCATAATGAGATACTTACAAATCTTCATCAAACCGCATAGTAGGAGCCATATAGTAGTCCACAGTAGGATCATGCAAGTCTTGGGTCTTGAGTAGCAATAACAGAGGGCTGTAGGAACTCCTAGCAAGGAGCTGCTCAAAACGTCCCTCTCTTATCTGCACAAAGAAAATGTCTCTGGACCTAAAAGTCAATGAGGGAAGACAAAGTGGGGGGTTGGCAGGTAGCTAGGCCATCACACAAAGTTGGTATTGCAACTGAAATTGTAAAAATAAGGGTTATATAGGAAAGAGAGGTGGGATGCCTTGCACAGAAAAGTATGCTGCCTGGGAGAGAAAGAGGCAGACGTTAAGCAAGAAAAATTTCCTTATTATGGTCACCTCCCTGCTAACGACACCTCCCCTGCTTATCTCCAAAGTACTGTCAATGCATAGAGGAATATGGAAGTGCATCTAAGAACTGAAACATGCAGGCAGTAAGCCAAGAGAGTTACAATTTCCCCTCCCTTTTGCACCTCAAATTCCACTACAATATTTTTTTGCAAACTGGTTGTTGGCATCTCTGTTCTGAAACAAAGTAGGGGAAAGTGATGTAAACACCACCCAAAGGGATTTAACTCAGGCCAGTTGTTCCCAAGCATTTTAAGGTCAATGGGGTATTTTTAGCCTCTAAACCTCCCCAGAGAGAACTTCAAATCTTTTTTGGAAGAAAGGGGTGGCTTTCAATTATGTTTCAATCAAAAACTCAGGAAAGGCTCAAAAAACACCTAAAGAAGATTACCTTTTTCTTCCTTAAAGGACATCTTTAAGTCACAGCTGTAGTGAAAAACTCATTTGTCAGCTACTCTTTTTCAGAGTCAGCAGGATGTGGAGTGAATGGAAGCTCCTCCATTAAAAAAAAGAAAAAAAATAATTAAAAAGAAAAGGTGGCTCATTAGGGCCCTTCTGTCCAGAAGACCCACAGCATGTTTCAACCTTTCAGCTTCTTCTATTGGTGAGGCATTGGAACAGGCTGCTCAAGGAGGTGTTGGAGTCACTGTCGCTGAAGGTTTTCAACAAAAGGGTAGGTGTTGCACTGAGGGGAGTGGTTAGTGGGCATGGGGGGATGGGTTGACAGATGATCTTAGAGGTCTTTTCCAACCTCACTGATTCTGTGATTCCTGCTGCTGTGATAGAACTGATGATCTCTTTCAAGACTTAGCTCAATGTTTCTTCTATCTCCTTTGACAAATAAGCACATTCCCAAGCAGAGCCTTTGCCCATCCCAACTTGAACTAGAAATACATTGAGCCTTAACAGTAAGCACTGCATTTTCACTGGTTCAGAGTAGACACACCAGAAACTGCAACATTCACTGCCACAAGGAAAGTTTGGATGTTTTCATCCACAAAATAAAGTTCTTTGAGCAGACAGAAAATGTGGGAAAACTTCTATGATAAAAGTACACAGACTTTATGCATCGGACCTACCAGGTAGACAAGCAAAAGCTTAGCGTACCATGAAGATAACATCTCTTAGGTGCAGAACAGCAATTCAGATGTATGTTAAAGGTTGAACATGAGCAGAGAAGGCATAGATCCTTTAGCACCACAGAGGAAAGAAGAACAATCTACTACAAAGACAAGACTGGATCAGATAGCTAGTTTTTCTGAGTTAAATTAAGATAACATTTCAGTATCCATTCATCAAAATGTATTTATTTATGATCGCATGGCCCACAACACCAGCTGACTAATTACATTACCTTTAATTTGAGATGGATGAGGTCATATTTGCCACTGTCAAGTATTCCATACCACCATCACAAGAGAAGGAGCTGGGAACTGAATCCTGTCCCATCACCTACCCCGAGGACTAAACAATTAGACTCAGCTCCAATCTTTTAATCAAGTAAATCTTTCCACCAAGTGCATGAATTCCATAAGGAGCTATCTCAAGATGGAGCCTTTCATATTGCTAGAGTTGACGTCCAGTTATTTTACAGACCTCATTAAATTATCTGCCTGCTGAACACGTCAGGGATTTACATACCAGCAATTACTGATCCTCAAAGTAAAATGGTATTTTAGGCTTATGCGTCTGGTCCTGCTCAATTTCTAAAGCCAGAAAGAATCTTCTGAATTTGTATTCTAATGTAAATTTGATGTTAGATACCTTATGTAACAAATCCACACATCACACAAACTTTGCAGTGAGTTGTTACAAAAAAAAAAACCTGGGTGAAGGAGTAAAAAAGATAAAAAGTTCTGTTTTCCACCACTTAATTCAAAATGCACTTTAACTAACATGCTGGTGCTTGATTTTAGTAGTTCCCACTATGCTGTCAGCACAATTAACTTCTTATTCTTCAGCCTCACAGATATGCTCAGGAAATCAGACACTGATTATATTTAATTTACACTAAATGCTATTAAGATCTTCAATAAAAATAGGGCCTTGAAGCTCCACTCCTTGCAGGATTTGATTTTAATGTGTAATGGTAACAAGATATGTCACTATTATTACTATTATTATTATTATTATTATTATTATTATTATTATTATTATTACTATTAGCATTATTATTGTTATTATTATTATTATTTTNNATTAGCTTTCTTTATATTCTTCCCCCCTCACAAGTGTGGAAGGTAATTAAAGGAATATCTCTGATGAATTGAATTCGTTTCTGAAGAAGTCTTCCACACAATAGTAAGTAAAACAGTCTACAGAGATAGGGAGTACCTAAAATATAAACTTCTATAAAAGACTTACCCAGCTACAGCAGTACTGTAAAAATTAGCACTCTAAGAATGGAAAAGAAAAAGGCATCTCTTAGGAAGAATAACACCTCTTGCTGTGCATTTCTGTACTCACAGAGATTGCAAAGACAATGCATTAAATAATACAAGAGATGCCACGCTGCTGCCTGAGCATTTCCTACGGCTGCTGTTTTCTTTACCAGGGAACTATGGTCCACTAAATCCATAATCTCCAGCACGCAGCTGCTTACAGTGTGTTTTTTGAATGATCGTATCTGTAATTTATTTATCCAGTTTTAAAATGAGCATAGTGAAGCTGCAGATGCAGTGACAGATGCTTCCCTTCTCTGCAGTGACAGACAGAAGGAAAGATAAACACCATCACTCCCAGTGTCCCCCCCATTCCTCCTTCTTTTCCCCAGCTTTTATGGCATAGCATGATGGTAGACAATACAGGACATCGCTCTGGCCAGTGTGAGTCAGTTGTCCTGGTTCTTTCCCCCCCCAGCTCCTGGCAGGGCACTGAGGAGCTGAAACATCTTCGTCTCTGTGTAACTCTGCAACAACCCCACCTAATACCATGACACCAAGTCAACACAAAATATTCAGACCCCCAAATGCAACAGAAATAGCAAAGTCTGACTGAGGAAAGACTCCATCCTGTCCCATCACGCCTGCTGCCACTCACAGTAATTGCAGAATCAAAGAATTCATTAAGGTTGGAAAGACCAATAAGATCTTCTAGTCCAACCATCAGCCCATGCCTGTGACTGTTCTAGACACAGAATCACAGAATTACTCAGGTTGGAAAAGACCTTCAAGGTCATCAAGTCCAAATGCAATCAAACCATACTACCCTAATTCTAACAACCCACCACTAAATCATGTCCCTGAGCACCACATCCAGACGGATTTTAAACACATTCAGGGATGGTGACTCAACCACCTCCCTGGGGAGCCTCTTTCAGCACTTAACTTTCTGTTAAGAAGATTTTTTCTGATATCTAGCCCAAATCTCCCCTGGTGCAACTTGAGGCCATTTCCCCTTGTCCTGTCACCTGTCACCAGTAAGAAGAGGTCAACCCCACTCTCACTGCAATCATCTTTCAGGTATTTCAAGAGAGTGATGAGGTCTCCCCTTTGCCTCCTCCAGACTAAACAGACCCAGTTCCTTCTGTCGCTTCTCATCAGGTATGTTATCCAGGCCCTTCACGAGCCTTGTTACCCTTCTCTGGACCTGCTCCAGCACCTCAATGTCCTTTCTGTACTGAAGTGCCCAAAAACTGAACACAGTAGTCGAGGTAGGGACCCACCAGTGCCACGTACAGGGAGAAGATTACTTCCCTAGTCCTGCTCACCATACCATTCCCGATACAAGTCAAGATGCCATTGGCCTTCTTGGCCACCTGGGCACAATGATGGATCATATTCAGCTGATTTTCCATCAGCACACCAAGGTTCCTTTCTATCAGGCAGCTTTCCAGCCACTGCTCCCCAAGACTGTAGGATTGCCTGCAAAATGCAGGACCTGACACTTAGCCCTACTGAAACTCATATAGTTTGCCTTGTCCCATTGATCCAGTCTATCCAGGACCCTCTGTAGTGCCTTTCTACTCTCCAGAAGGTCAGCACTCCTTCCCAACTTGGTGTCACCTGCAAACTTACTGAGGGTGCACACAATCCCCTCCATATTATTTAGTGTGACATCCACCCTCTTCTTGAACACCTCCAGAGACAATGACTCCACCACCTCCCAGGGCAGCCTGCTTCAATGCCTCATCAGTCTTCCTGAGAAGAAATTTTTCCTAATATCCAAACTGAACCTCCCCTGGTGGAATCCCATGACTTGTGCTCCTGAAGAGCTTTGTTTTCCTTCCCCATCAGGAAATAAAATTGTAAATATTCATGTACAGAACAGGGAAACCTCATTAGATTTAGCATCCTACTTGGCACAGCTCAACTGCATTGCTACTGAGTAAACGTTTAAGAGAAAGGTGGTCAAGTAGGTTTGGGTTCAACTACTCCAGGAAGCACAGTATACTTCAAGACATTCACTTGCCTTTTACACAACAGCTGTAGTTCCTACCACTGCAGTTTTTCTTGTGCAAAACAAAGTAAAAATTATAATATATGAAGCAGAGAACTGAGAAGCACAGTCTGTGGTTCAAGCAGAAATAGGTTAAGTATCTGCATGTGAATATATTCCATAGTTGTCAGAGGCATAAGAAGGTAAGGATGCAACAAGCACGCATGAGGATATTATTCACATTCTAGGTGTTAATAAGCATTCATATTCTTGCCTGTTGTACAGCTGCATTTTGTGAAGGGGTGTGAAACCTCATGATAGGCCACACCAGACTCCAAAGGCACATATATAAAACTTTACACATTAGTCACAGGAACAGTCAACAAGGAGTACTTCTAGTCCCTAAAAACTCTAATTCTTCTCTCTCCACCTCACCAAAGTATTTTGGTGCCCCAGAGCAAAGCCAATGGAGGTCCTTTGCAGTCTGTGTAGAGGGGGACCTCCAAGGATGTTGCAGGGAAGCCTACCCTACAGCAGTAATTCACCTCTTTTGGGTGTCTCCTATGCAGCTGGGCTGATCCTACAGCAGAGTTAAGGATATTTAATAGACTCATACAATTACAGAATCATAGAATGGCTTGGATTGGAAGGGACCTCAAAGACCATCTAGTTCCAGTCCTCCTGCAGCAGGCATGGCTGTCAAGCACTAAATAAGGCACCAGATCAGGATGCTCAGGGCCCCATTCAACCTGGAAATTTGCAGGCTGATGTGTCCAACACTTAGGTTAGCTAACGCTTTGCAATAGGATGGAAAGATATGCTGGATTATCTTGCTATAATTCTGCCCAGAGCCAACACTGAGCCTCATCCCTTGGGGCTGCAAACAGGAAGGGATGGAAGCAGTGGGCATCTCACATCTCTGAGTATTTACTGTAGAGGTAAACAAAGCAGAAAGATGAGCTAGGAGGAATAGTTATTCTACCAAGCTTTAAACTATCTTTATTACTGTACCATTAAAGCCACCAAAGGAAGAAAAGCTAAATCTACTTGTTCCATCTCCACAGTGACGCTTAAACTTTTTTTTTTCCTTTTTTCTTTAGGAACTGCTGCTGCATGTTGAGGAAGCATTTACAACAGACTAAAATAAGAGCTCTAATTCTGTTCTGTCAGCAAACCCCTTTGCATAGGTGTAAATCATCCAGCTGAATAAAAGCCAGGAGAAAAACAGACTGCTACTTCTAAGATTCAAGCGACACAATCTTCTATAATAAAAGAATCATAGATTTCCAATTTGCTTGTCACTTCGAAATATTAGGAGATGTGGTGCTCTTATTTTTCTTCAGGGAGCTTAGGGGATGGTCTGTGGTTGTGTGGAAAGAGAAGGGGTATTTCACCTGGCACTGGATCATCCCTGGAGATGAACATGGCTATAGGTTAGCAGCTACTTTATCCATAGATTGGGAACATATTGCTTTCAGTCAGACAGTAGCGTTCACAGATTTCATCACAGAAATGAAGAAAAGCTTAATAAAATTCTGAGTGGTGCTTTTAATTCCCATGAAGTTTTTTGTTTACTATTGCCTCTTAAAAAAATAATTTAAAATGATGAAGCAATTCATACTAAAGTGCAGAGAACATTTGATCTAATCAAAGCAATTACCCTACTGAATTTGTCCAGTCATAGTATCATAGAATCATTAAGGTTGGAAAAGACCTCCAGGATCACCTAATCTAACCATCCACCTACAACCAATACTGTCCATGGAAACACATCCCTAAGTACTACATCTAAATGTTTCTTAAACAACAGCAGAGATGGTGATCCGACTGCTTCCCTGAGCACTCTGTTTTAGTGTCGGACCACTATTTCAGATTTTTTTCCTAACATCCAATCTAAACCACCTCTGGCACAAGTTGAGGCCATTCCCTCTTGCTGTATCACTAGTTAACTGGGAGAAGAGGTTGGCTGCTGCAAGCAGCTACTCAATGACCTTCTGCCAAAAATTCACGTTTGTGTTTTTCATCTAAATCACATCCAGGATATTATATAAGACCCTCTCTTGATATTTTACCACCTATAGATTACATCAGAATTGACAGAGGCAATGTCTATCAGGTCGTAACTAGGAGAGAAATCAAAGCAGGACTCCACAGAAGCAACTTGACATTGGGGCTGCCACTAGTCACCTCTCAAGTGACTTCTTCTCTCATCCAGATTATTCCCAAGTCAAGTTTTAATTTTCAGAGTTTCACTGTATTTCCTAATAAAAGAGTCCCTTGGATCCTTTGAAAATGCTTTGCCAGAAGTGAGCTATATTACACCACCCTCTCATTACTCAGTAAGCCTCTTAGCTTATCAGAGACAGAAATTAATTTAATTTGCCATAATTTCATTTTTATGAACCCTAGTGCCTACTGATCATGATAGTCATTTTTTTCCTCCAGGTGCTAATAAACTGAGTACTTTTTTTCAACTGTTCTTCCAACTTATGTTGTACTGGAGTAGCCCACTGTCCAGTACCACATTTCAGCAAAAAACAAGCAGATCCCTCTGTTTAAAGTCTGAGGAACTCACCTGTCATCTGTGAGCTCTTATTATTCACCATTTCCTCTGGTATTGCCCCGATAATCCTTTCACCACCCCCTGTATAATGTTCTCAGATCATGACTACTAATGGCTTTGCTGGTGCTAATTATGTTGTGCATTTTGCATTTCTGCATTAATGGTTTACTGCCAGTGAAGAAAAGGTTATTAGGATGTATCCTTGCAGCAGTTCTTAGTGGCATAAGGCAGAGATGGCTGCTGCAAAGCCAGAAAAGCAACATAAAACCCATATACAACTGTTACCACACCTTTCTTCCCATAATTTACTGCAGCTCTTTGCTGAAGCTTGGATAAGAGCTGTCATTCCATCTCTTTTCAGAAGCATTATTCCCATCTAAGACTCCGTTTTGTATCATTCTGGTCTATGTAGTAGAAGCTAATGCAGTCAGATGACTTTCAGGGAGAACATCATGCTTGTTTAGTCCTGCACACCATCCACAAACACAGAAAACATTTAATACACCATACAGAAGTTTTAGGAATGGTCCTCCTTCCCTGAAATTTGCAGAGAACTAGCTATTGTCTTATGTTTCTAACTCTCAAATCTTTATGGAAACATTACATAATTGGATTCCAATTTATGCAAACTTCCTGTTGTAAGTTGCTTTTTGCAGAGTGCAGGCTAAAAGACACAGACACAAAAAGCAATACACTGACTCCCACAGACTTCATGTAGACAAAACAACCAATTGTTCTACCAGCTTAAATACGTCTTCTCTTATTATATACTACCACAGTCGTTAGCTGCTACTTCTGAGAAAAACACCAGGAAGAAAAAGAGGCTGTGTATCCTGATTTAGGTACCTCCCAGTCAAAAAGCACAGGTTAGTACAGACATGTCAGCCTCTGTTCTGTACTGGGGAAGATTATGGAACAGATCCTCTTAGAAGAAAGGGAGGTGGTATCGGTTAATTTCCATGGCTTCATCAAGGACAGGTCCTGCATGAGTCAGTCCAGAGAAGATGATCTTTCTCTTGTAACACAATAACACCGGGCCCCACAGGAGTTTGAAGATAACGGAGCACAATTGCCAACCTTGGCTGGACTGTCCTACCACACCCACCCACTGTGTTGTCCAGATTTAGCACCTTTTGGTTTCCATCTGTTCAGGATGATGAAAAATGGACTGTGTGGACAACATTCTTCTAGCAACAATGCTGTCATAGCAGCTGTGAAACAGTGGGTCACCTCTGCTCTGAGCACTTTGACCTAGCTGTAGATGTCTCCGTTCACTGCAGGGAAGTTGGACTAGATGACTTTTAACGACCTCTTCCAACGCAAACGACCCAGTGCAATACCATCTCCTTCTTACACTGCACTTTCTATGCCTATGTCCTTATCAGTGTATGTGTTTGAGTTTCTACAAATTCCAGCTGATGAAGTAATCTGGATGGATTTGATGAGTGATTTTGGGTGTACGATTGTGGAAGAGCATATATTACATGCAGACATGTATGTCGGAAAGACATGGAAAAATGGACTATAGATAAATTGCCCTGCAGATTAATTTAGCCTATTATCTTTCCCACACTTGCTCTCTTGGGCTTAGCATTTAATGTGAGTGTAATACTTGGTACAGCACCATGCAAAGTAAAGATGAAGGGCACTCTACTAATGTGAATGAGAGACTGATTGCTTTAGCTCTCCTTGAGAAACTACACTGAAACCACCATTGGTAAAAAGGGCTGGTGCCTTGTACCTTTAAGTATGAAATGTCACAGTGAAGATACACAGATCTTTTAAAGCTTATTCTGTTTTTTAATAGATGCTTTTGATTTTTTCTATGTTTTCTTGGCAAACTTTTTGTAAGCAAGAACATTCACAGAAGCTGTGAAAAAAGGGAAGAAATCACACAAATTTCTTAGACAGAGGCATTTTCACCCAAGGAAAGTTGTGCTTCATTTAAGAAAAGACAACGTTGTTTAAAAGCAAGCCATTTTAATTGAAAAATGAAACCACTCAAACAACTGTGAAGTGTTTTGCTATTTTGTGAAGTGAGCAAGAAATCTACGGCAAACTAACAGCTCAAGAGACCTTTCATCTTACTGTTATTATTTGTGTTTTTCCAGTTAGATGCATTAAAGCACAAGTGTTCCTGTACATAGAGTTAAATTAAGCCATGTGCCTAAATCTAGTTCTTAGGTCACGTTTTAAATGAGAAAGAAAAGGCATTAGCAGTGATTGTACCACTGAAATTGTCAATGTGTACTGGTTATCTTATAAGCCTATGAAAAACGTTCATCCTTTCACTCGCAAGAAAGCTAAATACTAAGGGAATGAACAAGTAATTCTTTGGTAGTCTGAGTGCAAAAATAGCTTGTTTATTATCTCCAAGAAGATCAGCTCAAAAACAAAACACAATTATCCAAGAAAGATTGCACCAGTGCATAAAAGTAATGTTTCATGTTTAACCATAGCATGAATCAAGTGCTACATATTTCAAAAGACAGAAGGAAGTATATCTGCAAACAGGAAATATCCAAAGATGTTATATGGACCACACTGTCCCAGATGACAAATGGTGGAAAAGTAATCATAAAGTTCATAATCATAAAGAAAGGTTTGATACATGCTGATCTCCTTAATCAGCATTATTGGCACAGAAAGCCAACAGGGTGTCAGGTTTGTTTGAAGTCCTCCTCCTAGGCCTTGAGGAAACTCTTCAAAAACCTTCCTAGTGAAGCTAGTAACTGTTTGACTGTGAATATCATTAAGCTCTCTGGATAGCACAAGTGGACTGGTATTTACAACAGATGTTGAAGACAGATGGAAAATCCATTAACAGTGAAGTGTCATGCAGAGAAACTGAGTGTTTAGTGAACTTTTGATCTGTCTAATTTGCTTTAGCACCATCACTGGCAGAGGCAGGGGAAACAGCAGAAGCAGGGGCACAGCTTCAGCTTCCAAGACAGGATCTCATAACCTGGATCTCCCATGACATCTCTTTCTTTTCCACCTGGAAACTCTATGAAGATGGGACAAGAAGATTTTGGGATTATTCATCTGGGATTTCAGTACATCTGGCCTTCCCAGAAAAGTCAACACCACAAATTTGTAAAGTCTGCGTGCAACAAAATCATAATCCTAAACAGAAAAAGCATCCTCTGTAACTCTCATGTATCACAAAGAACAGGAACACACCCTTCTGCCCATAAAAATGTAGTACCTCTACAAATACACTTACGTTCCCAAATCCTTGCATTCCCAAAACATGATTCCAGTCCTAACCCCTAAGCCAGAACATGATTCCTTGCTCTGCTGCATCTCCATGCATTTCTGAAGCACACTTTCCCGTCTTCATGACTCATAGGATAAAAGACTGGTTGAGGTCAGAAGGGATCTCTGGGTCCATCTGGTGGAACCCCTCCTCAGGTCCTGCGGGGCCACTACAAGGTGTCAAGGGCCATGTCCAGGTGGCTTTTGAAGACCTCCGAGAAGGAGACTCCACAACCTCTCCAGGCAGCACATAAGGACATTAGGACTTCTCACCAACCAAATCCTGACATGGGATGCCCAAAAGTTTGTGGTCAGCTCCATGATCTCCTTGACAAGAGAAAACCCAGAAGCTGTAAGTGTTGCACCAGTCTACTTTTCCCATTCTCCTCCTCCTGTTCCTGCCCTAGATGTGATTTTGGAGAACAGCAGTACACAGATAGGGAAGCTAGCTGGAGGAAAGAGACATTTTAAAATACAAAGCGAAGCACAGGAGTCGAAGTTGCTAACGGTACTGGCTCATTCCTTTGAGGCACATGTGCCCAGATGTGATTTCTCTGATTTGTGAGCGAAAGAAGGAAGAAATGAAAAAATGTAAAAGTAATATATGATGGAAAACAGCTTTACACTATGTTTGCTTGAGAGCAGGACCTTTTGTTGTGGCTTTATTTGTTTTCATACTGCATTTTGTTTTCAAAGAAGCACAGAGATGACTAAAAGGAACTGTGCTGGGAAGAGCAATGGATCTCAGCAGCCTACTCACCACCTATTGCTCAATCCTGTATACTTCATATACCTCTTTAAATCTGACATCTCTGCAACTTTCTGAACATAAGGGCAAGCTGTGAAGTGCAAGGAAAATTAATATATTTATCCTGTGCAGAGTGCAATACATTTAAAATATTGAGTTCCTGATCTCTAAATACTCTTCTTCCTATCTCCTTCACCGTCCTTCCCATTCAACTTACATTTCACTCTGACTTGCACTGCCATTCTAACAACACTTTAATTTAGCTGGCAGAATGATGTACCTGTCTCTTTTTAGGAATGATTAAGTTTCCAAAAAAGAGACAAAATCTTAAAGGAAATGCTCCTGGTGAGGCTTCTCTGCTGATCAGTTCCACATTTCATCAATTTAAAGATCCTTCAGACTCTCAGGTGACAATAATGTGTAATTCTTAATGTACCACAAGTCTCCCTTCCCCACCACCTTCCAGCTGACAACGGGTCATAAAACATCCTAGCAGTTAGATTACAAAAACATGAGGCCCTTTATTGGCCAATAAAACACCTGCAAGAGCAACCATGTGAATGAAGACCCCATTTTGTGGGACAATAAATTTTGCACTAACACCCAAAAGGCACTGCTGTTACAGGAATTGTGCAAATCACCATCCATGGTCCATGACAAAACATCCCAGGCTGTGGCCAGAAGGATGCTGTTTCCAGGGGGAAAACAATAACTAAACTGCATTGTCGGCAGTCCAAAACAGTGACCTGCAAAGAGATACTTCCCCATTATGAACTGGGCACAAATATGTAATAAAATGATAAAAAACAGAATAAAAGGAAGTTAATTATAAACCAAAAGGTTCTGAGTTTTGTTTCAGGTAAGGTGAAACTATCTTCTTCTGCTGGCAGAACGCAACGCACCAAGCAAATAATGAACTCAGACACAGCAACTATTTGGTTACAGTGAAGAACAATGGAAATATTCAATTGTTCCAATCTGTTCACACATGAAATCTGTAAGCTCAGTTCTCAGAAACCTCTGCTGCTGATAGTAAGTTTGCTCTCTACGGGGAAAATGGATTCAGCTTAAGAACTGCTTTTAAAAGCCCAATGCAAGTACCTGAAAGAAAAAAATTACTTGATGAAAGATCAATAATGTTTCTCCTCTCCCTGAATTGAGGTTTATGAATGGAATAAAATATTCCAGCGCATAGATTCTCTGCTGCCTTGCTGAAATGTAAGCCATTGTGGATGTAACTAAGCTAGGAAATTATATATTTAGAACTACATTGTGAAAATCACATTGCATTTGTGCAGGTAGGGACACACAAAACAAGAAAAACAAGAAAAGTCACACTCAGTGCACTGTAATAGCAGACAAAAACAAAGAAGGAGTGTTTCCCTGTAATATTAGCACTGAAAAGCAGACTTTCATTCAATACTGTAAGTATGCTAGGCTTATCCAACAGCTACCTGAAGTCTATTCAGATGGATCCAGCTGACCAATTACTAAAACAAATACAGCACTATTACCCATTAAATACCCAAAGCACCACAGCAGAGGCGTTCCAACAGGTTGCCCAGAGGGGTGGTGGAGTCTCCTTCTTTGGAGATGTTCAAGACCCACTTGGATGCCTACCTCTGCAACCTGGTGTAGGGAGCTGCTTTGGTGGGGGAACTGGACTAGATGATCTCTAGAGGTTCCTTCCAACCTCTACATTTCTGAGATTCTGTAAACAATCACCTCCCTCAGCCTGCTTGGAGTCCTGAAAGACTAAGACAGTTTCCTCCCCTCACAGTCTTAGAAAAACATGCTCTTTGAAGACTATAGCTTTCGTGATTTAAAAACTCTTTTGTTTATCTAGATGTTAGGCTCCTGCATAGGGGATACTCCCAGATTAGGTTTGCTGCTGACAACCTACAAGTTGGATTTTCTGGCTGGATCACTCACTTGGGTCTCTACCATTAAGAAGAGAAGACATGAAGATAAGCCAGCAAAAAGCACAAAGACAGCTTCAACAAATTACAAGACATTACTGAATGCCAATGTTTTTCTTAACCAAATTTTATGTAAAGCCAATGAAGACTCAAGCAGTTGGCAACACTCCTGGAGCAGGGGTTTGAAGAAGACCTCCAGAAGCTCCTTTGAACAACATTCTGTGACTCAGTGAGCTCTGCTCTGCTCACTGGATTGATGCTCTTCTCAGCACTTACCGCCATTTTCCCAACACTTCCAATACGGGGAGAGTTTCCACTCTTTGAGGGCTGTGTCTGGTTAATCAATGGTGTTTTTGAAAATGTCTGGTAAGCCCTGAATCAATCATACAAGTTTTAAAAAAACAAAAATAAAAACTACTGCTTCCTGATTATCTACTTTGCCATATTAATGATACAGAAGAACAATAAGTCAGCGGTATGTGCAACAGCTAAGAGATCTAATGATATTTTTAGCTGCACTTGCCAAACAATAATTTTCTGCCCATACATTTCACTCCATTAGCCTAACATTAGCTGGTTATTCTGTGGTCATAGGCTCCTCTAATCAACTACATCAGACAGTAGATTTACGCTCTGTCAGACCAAATGCACTGCCAAACCTAGGTCTTTACATTCACCTTAAAGTCCCACACTAAATCCTGCACATGTGGCTTTGAACACAGCTACAGTCATTCAGAACTTAGTATGTTGCTGTGACTTTGCTGACAAAGGTTTTGGCAAATTTTACACCTTTGTTGAGCCTGACATCACTTTCTGATATAGAGGTACCTCATCATCTATGCTCCTATTTGTCATCTAAATGAGTTTTTATCACCTGCTTCTCATCCAGACACTGAGCAGTGAGAAGCTGTAGCTCTTCTTCCTCTTCTTTCCACATATGGGGACACTTTTTCTTCGGTGAATGGTGATGAAAGCACTCAGCCAATACCTCATACACCCAGCATCACCCTGTCCTCAGCATGACTTTTGGATCAGTCTCCCTGACCTAACATCCCCTCTGTTACAGCACTAGGAGCTCATTTTTAGTTCAAAAACCCTTTTCTAACAAAGCAAACGTAAATAAAAGGGTCCCTTTGACTATCCCTTACAGAGGATAAGAAAAAATTGTATCAGTGGTTTAACCTTTCCTGCCCTAAAAAATTCCATAGAAGAATTTGCTGAGTCAAATGTATTTTGTTTGATTACTCCTTATCAATCTCTTAATTTATTAAACTGATGTGGCTTTAGAAGTGTGTCTATTTTTATTATTTTGGAGGTTGAAAGATGACAGAGCTTCAAACTTCAGTAACTTCAAAGAAAAGTCTTTGGGACTGCCTCTGCAAGAGCAGAAAATAAAATCAACAATCCCCAGCAGCAGCTTTTCAGCAATGGTACAAAATCAACTTGTCAAATGTCTGAAGGTGTAGCAGGGAAACTGATGGAGACGATTTCCATCTCAAGGATTCAAAAGTTATTATGTCATTTTAGGGGCTTTTTTTCTTAATGGAGAAAAAAATAGCTCAGAAATATTCCCCTTCTCTTTTGCTTCCCTTCCGTAGGTAACTGCCTTTATAACAGTGTTGTTGTGGTGGCTCTTCAAACGCTATGTGGTTGAAAAACAGCAAGCAAAATTACTTGAAAAGAAAAAGATCATTTAATCTACTAGTCAAATTGCCTACTCTCTCTCCCACAGACCAAAATAGAATCAATCTTTAAAAGGGACAATCCAGTAATTTGTCAGCTCCCCTTTTAACATCAAGGACAGCACGACTTCAACTCCCCTTAGCTCACAATTCCAGCTCCAATAACCGGCATGGCAAACTGAAACTTGCCCAAAATCTCAACTGTTCAGCTATACCTACCATTACTCACCACCAGGTTTTAATCCAAGCTGTAGGAATCGGTACCTCTATGTAGCTGCAGATTAGCCAGCAAGAAACAAGGACACATCCCAGATAACTAATGACAGGATGAGAGGGAATGGCCACAAGTTGTGCCGGGGAAGATTCAGATTAGATTTGAGGAAATTTTTTTTCTCTGAAAGAGTGGTCAGGCACTGGAATGGCCTGCCTAGGGAGGTGGTTGAGGCACCATCCCTAGCGCTGTTCAAGAAGCGTTTAGATGAGGTGCTAAGGGATTTGATTTAGTAGCTTAGTGGGTAGGGATGGTGATAGGAGGATGGTTGGACTAGATGATCTTGTAGGTCCTTTCCTACCTTATGAATCTATACCTTAGGATAGTCCATAATTTAGTTATTAGATCAGACAGAAATATCATTGTGTTCCACTGGCAATCTTGACGATCACTTAAGTCAAAACAGCAACTCCTTTACTATTCCCCAACCAGCCTGGTACTGTCCAGGCAGTAAAACAGAGGTTATAAAAATTTTACTAGAGTTTAGGCAGCACTCTGTTACCAGGAACTCAACAGCTCAGTAGCAGCTGCCACAGACTCCTGAGAAAATCCGTTTGCTGACAGGATGGTTGGAGGAAATTCAAAGTATTTCTATGCATTTTAAAAAATTCAGAGCACCTTAGTGTCCCTCTGAAACCATACAGATGTCAGGCAATAATAAAAAAGTAAGAATACCATGGGTTCACGGAGAAGTATTGACCATAAGAAAACTTCTTTCCTAGATGCTGCCTTTTTCTGTGTTCCCTATTTTAGTAAAACAAAGTTATTGTGTTAAAGAAAGTAACTGTTCCTTACCTGCAGAACAAGGTGAAATTTAACACTGATTGTATTAGTTATCATAGAATTACAGAATGGCTTGGGGTGGAAGAGACCCCAAGGATCATCAAGTTCCACCCTCCCTGCCACAGGCAGGGCCACCAACCTCCAGATCTGGTACTCAATATAAGTTGGTTGGAAGAACAAAATATATAAAAAAAAAATATGAAGAAATAATCTTAGTAAGGAGATGTTGTGCTACTCTGTACTTTCTGCACTCTTTTAAAGGAAGTTAAAAAACTCAGGTCACCAAAAGCTGCTACCTTCCATCCACACATCCTATTGTTACCCATCAGCTTCCCCTTTCTACTTTCTCTTTTCTTTTTCCTACTTCATAACCAACTCCATGGTCAAGCGTTACTTCACACAGACAACACTAACCAAATGGATTCTGCTGCCAAGAGAGGAAGGCATTTGCTTTCCCTTTTAAAATATTACTGCGAAAGGAATACGATTAATGAGAAAAGTTGCTTCTGTGTCATAGCTTCAACTTCTCTGCCTCAGTTCTTCATTCTGTTATATACAGGATTAGTTTCTACTTCTGTTCTCCTGTTTTGTGCACCTTTTCTTTTGGGATGGGAGGTTCTTGGGAGCATCACCCCATACAGCAATCCAACTCTCACTTGGACTCTCAATGTAATACAAATACTAACAAACAATATTGAAATCTCATTTCAGGAGCAAGATGTAATTGGGTCTGAACTTACCTCCGGTCTTACACTGACGTAATTCCATTAGCTTTAATGGAATTACTCTCGATTTGTACTGGTGTCTTGAATTGAGCTTTTGCTTTTCAGGATTTATATATTTTGTTTTCCCATCGTTAGAAAAAAAGAAGCCAGGCAAAGTCATTTCCAAGTCATTTTCCCCTGCAACAAATTCAAGCGTTATTTCTGTTTTATCTGTGTGACCTTCACTTGCTCTTGTACATCAGCCATCTAATTATTCACGGCTCCTGCACGACACTGTATTCTATTATCTTCTATTTATAATCCAAGATGTCTGAGAACAAAAGGGGACAGGGTGCTCCGGTATATGTCTTTCTGGCCTTGTTGCCATTTTTCTTAGTCGTTTCCAGGTGATCTCTGCATATAACCTCTCCTTTAACCTCCTGAAATTTGTGATCTTTTAATTGCAGCTTCCCACAACCCTCCTCATGGTTTTTAGAAGATTCAAAAAGACACCACAGAAACACTGTGGCTTAGCAGAAAGATAAAGAGCTAATTTCCAGCCTGTTTAGTTGAGACCAGGTAGTAAACCATGTCTGATGATCTGAAGGATGATCATGGAGAGGTGGAAGATAGACTCCCAGTTCAGTCAATAAGTACAAACCACTTTGCCCCCAGCACTCTGATAAAAATACTAAATTATTTACTAACTAGTAATATATGGCAGATTGATTTTGTAAATTAGAAAGAAAAGGGAAAGGAAAAAAAACACAGTTACAAAACACGAACAATTAAATCAAATATAGACAACTGTATGTCATAAAAATGTCCTTCTATCCATCGACTGAAGAGCACTTCTGTGCAACCAGCTCAGCAAAAAACACCTCTGCTGAAATGTGTGAATCCCTCCTGGCAGGAGGGGAAACCTGCTCACCTCCAGCATCTGCCCATCTTTGCACAGTTCAAGCTTTTCCTTCTGTTCTGCAAATGACTCCTCTGAAAAAGCAGTTCAAAAGCTTTTTAGATACCTGTTCAACCTCTCTTTCATTTTCCAAGTGGAGTTGGTATACTCCACTGGTGGCTAGTTTCTCTGGATAAGCACTCTCTAAATTATTTTACATTTTATTTTCTTTTTTCCTTTTAATGGTGCTGACTTCTTATCATCTGTTATTATCACTCCTCCTGACAGATTTAAGAGCTCTTTGAATGCCACTACCTGCCCTCCTTGAAGGTGCTATTACTCTGTAATCAAGTCACCTCCCAGACTCCGTTCTGATAAGCAAGCTGATTGTGCTACAAGGCTTGATGAGGAATACGTTTTCCACAGATCTCAATCATTTATTGTAGTTCCTTCGGATCCTTTTTTGAGTTTTGCCACAATCCTTTAAAATCACAAACGCTGAATGTTTATTCAACTCCGTTTCGGTATCAGTTCCTTAGTTACAAACAGAGAAGAAAAAAACGAAACACCTTTTTGCTCCAAATCCATTATTTCAAACAGTTGTGAATGACTTCCCTGGGAATCTATGCCAAGTTCCTCGACACACTTCAGGTCAAGACTTTGCAACGTGTATCTCACGTTTATAATCACAGCTCGTATTTCTTTCTCTTAGATACAATTTTGGGGTTGGCAGTATGGAGACAAGCTGCTAGAATGAACTTAGCCTAACACTAGCACAGCCCATACAGCCTTCTCAGTACTCTCACTGATCTTTGCATCAGCCTCAGATTCTTGAAACAATATATTTACAGGTATTTAGTGCTGACTGGTGAAATGACTTATTACGATCAGGTCTGGTAGCCAACACAGAGAAAACACATAAGAAATGCTCTGCTTTGATTTCCATTCACTTTCCAAGAAGTTCTCACAGCCCTTATAATATCTTTCAAGTTTAGTAGACTTCGGAGGAAAACTCCTCTCGGGCATATGCGTCCTGAGGGTTTACAGGGAGAGAAGGGGCAGAGAGATTTGGGAAACACAGATCACAGAACCACACAATTGTAGGGGCTGGAAGGGACCTCTAGAGATCATCGAGTCCATCCCCCCCCACCAAAGCAGCTCCCTAGACCAAGTTGCACAGGTAGGCATCCAGGCTGGTCTTGAATGTCTCCAGAGAAGGAGACTCCACCACCTCTCTGGCCAACCTGTTCCAGTGCTCCATCATCCTCACTGTGAAGAAGATGATTTCAGGTCACAAGGGAGCGTTCAGTTCTTCACCACAGTGAGACCTGGACAATTATTGATCTCCTCTGATTCTTTTCTCCCATGGAAAGAAAAGAATCCATACTGGTCCCTTCCAAACCAAGTATTATCCCTCTCACCTCCACTGCTCTCCTTTTCTAACAGAGGAGACGTTGTACATGCAAAAGAAAATCCCAACATGGATAACCAGGGAATGTATGGCAGTAATGCCTCCAGTGTGGTCCAGATGTGATCAGAAAGATTAGAAGGACTCTTGATAAGACCTTCACCCAGCTTCATAGTACTCTCTATCGCTGGAATTCCCATCTGGACTCAAGGAATTCAAGGCATGACACCCGAAAAGGACAAGAAATGACAACAAAGCTCTTCCAAAGGATTTTTTTCTGGCAGGTTTCAGCACATCAGCCCATAAAAACGATGCAAGGGATGGAATCTCTCCAACAGGGAGGACAGGCTAAAGGAGCTGGGGCTGTTCAGTGGTGAAAAGATAAGGTTACGAGGTGACCTGATAGTAACCTTCCAATATCTGAAGGGGAGCTATAGGAAAGAAGGGGACAGACTTGTTAGCAGGGTCTGTGGTGATAGAACAAGTGGATATGGCTTCAAGCTTAAGGAAGGTAGAGTAGATTTCTGTTGGATATACAGAAAAAATCTTTTACAGTGAGGGTGGTGAGGCACTGGTAGCTGTTGCCCAAAAATGTGGTTGATGCCCTATCCCTGGAGATTTTCAAGGCACAGCTGGATCAGGCCCCGAGCAACCTGATCTAGCTGTGGTGCTCTTATTCACTGCATGCTGAGTTGGACTGGATGACCTTCAAAGGTCCTTCCTAAGGATTCTATGATTCTGTGAGCACTCACATACCTGTCAATACTAAAGAAAGTGACAATGCAAACCATTTCTGGTTCCCCTCAAAAAAAGAAAACACCCAAATCATTTGGCTTCCCAGATAGCTTTCTGTCTCCAGTAGTGTCAGGGACATAACACCTCAGTAGCAGGTCTTTGACTTCAGAAGGCAGAAACGAACATAACAACAATCTGTCCCCTCCACACACGAGCACCATTTCTGGAACACAAGTGTCTGCTATCAGCACCAAAGGGATACAAGAAAACAACACATCTGGTTGTGCGTGATGCCTTGTTAAAAAGTGCTGTCATTACAGAACACCAGCCCAATCCACAGACTATATTCATCGAAGGGATTTAAGTCTTAATTAATGTCATCCAAAAGTTTAGTTATTAACATCCATTTGCACAACATCAAGAGGTGAAAATTCTTTTTTCTGTGTTTCGCTGAATGTTTCTAAGCTTGGCTTTCAATTAGCTGAGAACACTGACACTTGTCAACTTTGCTATGCACTTTCACCAATCCCTGCTGGAATTGGACTGACCTGACAAAAAAATCTCCAATGTACATGTTTCCTGGGATTTTGCAGGGGTAGGGAGGGTTTTTTTCTCATTCTGCCTATTGAAAAGACATCATTTCAAGAGATGCTATGCTGCTGATGCAATCCTGTTTCTTTAGAAAAAACATGCACAAAGACCTGCTCCTCAAGCACAACAAAACGAGAAGGAAAAAAAGAAAGAAAGAAAAAACACCCAGCAACCACCCATCAGTTTCTTTTCAAGCTGCCTCTCTGGCAAGCACTGTGGCCCAAAGACGCCTGTCATCCGAGTGCTTCCATGGCCACCTCTCCAGTTGCTTTTTTTTGCATTCTGGAGGGTGGGAGCTTTTATTATCTGCATAATGGAGTTTAACTGCTCCTTCTCAAAAGGCAGAAAAAAAAGGCAGCCTGCATATTCGTCACCTATGGGAAAGGGAAGTAAAGTCTGAACAGCTGAGCCAATGTGAGCCAATCAGCAGGCTTCTAAATACTTTGGAAAAGTAAAAAGAAAATAGTATTACTTCTGAAATTGTCTTTGTTGTGGCAATTACTGCTTGCAATAACGAAGGTGCTGCTAATGCCGAGGTAAAGTTTGATTCTGAATCTCACTGACTTCACATTTGCACACTGTCTTATTTTTTATTTTTTTTTTTATGCTCTCCCTTATGCAAGACCTTGAGTACTTATTTTGACAGCTCACATTATTCAGTATGCAATTAAACTTTCAAATGTATTGTGTTCTCATCGCTTAAAATAGCTTTGGCAACATCAGTTGGGTTTCTCAATCCCCCACAGAATGAAGATACAGAACATCTCTGCTGGATATTTTTGCAGGTTGCTTTTTTTAAGCAAATACAGTATTTTACGCAGTGTCCGTGTTTTGACGTCTTTACACAATCCCTGCAAATACTACTTGCAGAATTTCCCAAAGAGTTGCAATGGCAGCAGGTAAATGGAATATGATTTAACATAAGGGAAGAAAGCATGAGACACCTGATGACCAAACTACACTGACCGACTCCACAAGTTCATATTGTTCTCAGTCCTGCCTGTCCCCTGCATGCTCCAGAAGGTCAGTGGTGGCAGGAGGGAAGAAAGTACCTCCAGGATGCAGTCTCACCACTTAAAAGACAGAACTAAACTAACTGTATTCATGCTACAAAGCAACTGCAAACTTATTTTCCTCTGTCAGCTTTGAACCCAGCATGGAACGAAGAAGACAAAAAGTAGAGATGACTTCATCTAGCATGGTTGGGTTAAAGCAAATGTAGTCCTGGACATCTTCTAAATCATTCTCCACAGAGTTTTTTGTCTAAGGAATTCCTTTCAAGAACACAAGACCGTATCAGCCACCAAACACAACACTTAGAGTTCCTTCCCATTTTCAAAAGGAACTCCAGTATTGCTTTCCTTGTTCACGATTTCCCTAAGCATCCTTGTTTTGCTAGCTGCAAAATGAGTTCTCTTGTCATCTCCTCTTCCATTTATGTCAGCAATCACCACCCACGTAAGTGCTACCTCTGCTCACTGCAGAGGTCAGATGTGCAGATGCACATTAGTGCTAATGTTACTGACCTGCTAATCCACAGAGGGCACCTTTGAACAGCAGTCTGATGTTCAATTTGATGACAATGTTAGGTTATTAATTTGATTCTCTCATCAGATAATGGTTAAGGAAAGCGAGGATTGTTTTCAGATACCCTTGTTAGTTTTTAAATGAGATGGAAAGCATCAAGATAAGTCCAGAAGCTTTGGGTTTGTTTTCAGTTCCACAGTACTGGCAGAAGGAAAGGGAAAGGAGGAAGTGGAGAACAGAAACAAGGAAATGGGGGAAGGGAAAAGGAGGACGGGAAGGTTGAAAAAGGGAAAAGAAAAGGGAAGGGAAACGATGAAGAGAGCAAAGAGAAGGAAGATGGAAAGTGTTTTACGTGATGATGTCCTATGGTTACTATTATTTCTTCTACAATTTAATACTCTGATGACGTTCAACTGAGGTACTCATACCTGAGAGTGCACTGTAACTGGTTGTTATACTTGTCACTATTCTCTGTAAACATACCTTAGCTGTCTCTGCTGAATAAAGCAAGAATTAGGTGTTATTTTTTCTCCATTTAACATGAGACTATCTCCTGTCCTCCCTCAGATAATCTATTTCCCCTACGTAACTCAATCATACTAATCTTACTCTAGGCTTTAATCACCTGATCCAGAGAACACAGGAACACTGTCCTTCAGCTGACATACTCACAGCCCTAAAATCTAAAACCCAGCTAACATTTTTCTCTTGCAAATGTTTTATATTATATCAAGGATGTACTAACAGAGCTCTTGGCAAGCAGAGGTTTCCCAAAGGGATTCTGCAATACAGTCCCACACAGGACACCACCACAGCTTGCACACAAAAGGAGAGAATTTCTCCCAGAACACCTCGGATAATTTCCCGACTTTCCCAAGGTAAAAAGCAGTAATTCACTGTCATGCTGGTCTGAGAACATATGTAAGACACCATTTTTCAACAGATTTATTACCTTCTGTCAAAATGAGTGGTAGATCTGGAAGAAGCTTCAGGCCTACAAGGCTGGTCTCCTAGGTCTGCTGAGAGCTCATCTATTTCTCTAACATTTGATCTAAGAAAAGATGCTAACTCTATCTACAAGCCTGTCCAAAAAATACAACACAAGCACTTTAATACTCAGTCTGAGCTAGGCCCAGTTCCACTTAACAGCTCAATACTGAAATATCTACCTTTACATTGCAAAATCTGAGTTTGGGTTGCTATCACAGTCACAGAATCATTGAATCATAGCATATCCTGAATTGGAAGGGACCCACAAGGATCTAATCCTGGTTCCACGCAGCACCATCCAAAATTAAAACCCTATGCCTGAGAGCATTGTTCACTGTATACAGGAGGTACCAAGGAGAGAAGCACGGACGTCAACACATTTTAATCATGCATGAAGGGAAGAGAGGAGCATAGCATGCCCAGGACCCTGAATGTAGTCCCTGAAAGGCAGCAAAGGTCACAAAATCTTGGTGTTTCTGATGCACCATGAAATCTACAGACTCCTTCTGAGGCTGCAATAGCTGGCACATCACAGTCTTGGAGGACACTGAGGACAGTGAAATGCTGAATGAGGGAGCACCGAAGATGCAGCTCAACATCCACATGGCAAGAGCTTGGGTCTTATCAATCCACAATTACAGTAAGAGAAATTCTTCATGAAAAAAACACACTAACTAGGTCACAGAAAGAGTCCTCTCCTTTTCAGAGAACATCACGCTAGTTTTCTTTTCTGAATACACACCTATGTTCTCAGTCCAGCATTGAATCAACTCACTCTACGTTTTCAAGCAGTCCCTAGAGAGAAAAAGCCTTCTCTTCCTATATCTCTCAAAGAGTGGATTAGGAAGGTCAGTCATCACAAACTCGTTTCCATACCAAAGTGATTGATCACCTCCCAAACTGTCCTCAGAGTAATGATCTGCAAGCATTAGCCTAATATGCATGCCAGACACAGACTAATTAACAAATTATATTTTTATATGAAATTTATGATTCAGTGTGTGCAGAGGATTAGACAGAGTTGGAATACCACCCTGTCAGACAGAGAAAGGCGAAGTGTTTAACTCCCATTAGGTTAATAACTTCATAATAGTTTATTTCAGTGCCAGGGCAATCAGAAGTCCTGGGGGAGGACACAGAAATTTTTTTTCTGAGTAAATCAAGGAATATATTATTGTGAGGAACTGGAAGAAATACTGAAAACTAAAGGAAAATCAAGACCACTCCCAGAAGGAAAATATAGATGATATAGATATAGATATAGATATAGATATAGATATAGATATAGATATAGATATAGATATAGATATAGATATAGATAGATATAGATATAGATATAGATATAGATATAGATATAGATATAGATATAGATATAGATATAGATATAGATATAGATATAGATATAGATATATAGATACAGATATAGATACAGATATAGACATAGACATAGATAAAGATATTGATTTAGACAGACTTAGACATAGACGTAGACATAGATAAGGTCTCCAAACAAGGATAATGTACATACCACATCAGGCCTTGAATTAGATCCCTAACTACACTCCACAGCACACCCCATGATACATTTCCAACTATAGGAGTCAATACTCCACAAAGAAGTGTGTGAGTATCCTGGGGAAACAAGATCCACTATAGTCTAGTGTACAGCAGTGGCGAGGCCACTTTGACCCAAAGACATACAATGAGAAGCAATGGAATCAGACACTAGAATAAAACAGGTATATGGGTGAGAAATGGTAAGAGAGAAAAGCAGTCTGTTGTCCAAGTGTCAAACATCTCCATCAATCACCCACCAGTTTTTCATTTATCTAACTATAATTTCTGAAAATAAATCAAAACTCACTTGAGGAAGGTCAGGGGAAAAAAAAAAAAATCTGAATCTACAACAAAAAGGTAGGAATAAACAAGATCAGATCTGTTTTAACACAAGCTGGATAGTACAAACTTTCCAGGCATGCTTTAATTACAGCACCAAGAGCAGTGTGCACTCAGGATTCTCCATAAGGATGCCCAGAACTTCTCAAAGTTCCCCTGAAAGCCCCTGTTGTTCCCACCTACATACAAGGAAAAATAAGGACCAAACTATTTAAAAACTCATTCACACTAGCAAAATTTGTCAGTGAATCAGTGCAGACCATGTACACAATACTTTCTCTTGGAATCTAACAAAGAATCATGAATCAGGCTGGATGAGGCCACTAGTATTCATCTATTCAAGCTCTCAGCTTGATGCAAGGACAGCTACAAAGACACATACGGTTCTTCAGGGTCAGGGAAGTGCCAGAGTCACCAGACCCAGAGCAGTTCAAGCCACATGTACATGTATTTAGGGACATGGTTTAGTGAGTAATATTGGTAGCAGGTGGACAATTGGACTAGAAGATCTTAGAGGTCTTTTCCAACCTTAATGATTCTAAGATTCTATAAATCAAGGCTTTGCAACCAGCCCTGAACGTCATGCACAAATGCATCTGGGGCTGACTACAAAACCACAAAGAGATATTGGATATCCTGGTGCAATTCATTCTTGTAAAAATAAACTAAACAAAAACTGAGCATAGACAGGTCAAGTTTAAGCTGGGTTGTGCAACCTGAAACGCCATTTACATTTGATACATTAATTTTTAGTGGAAATCATATGAAATCTAGAAGTTACATAAAAATGGTGAGCACTGTTCCCACACCAAAGAAGAATCCATTTTCAGTCTTAACTAAACACAAGTCCTCAGTGCTTTGTCTTTAGTGCACAATCTGCTTTCTGTTCAGGAATATAGACGTGAAAAGTTAATTTAAATCCACTTGAAGAAGAAGAAAATGTTTCTGGCAATAAAGGATGCCACAGAAGACATTTTGCTGCTTGAGCCACATATTGAGTAGCAAGTACCATTTGTTTCTTGCCCTCAGATGTAATGAATAATCAGGGAAAATGGGTTTATACACCAGATGTGTCAAAAGCACTACACCTTTGGAGGACTATAATGCCTGGTTCTAACAAAACACATTCTCATTAGCAGGACATATTGGTCATACAGTGTCATTCATTCCCCATTTGAAAATCAATTCCCAGATCTGGAAGGACTGGGCATAACACAGAGCCATTTGTTATACTGACCTCCACTCTCAGAACTCATCTGAGCTTATTTTGGCTGCAATAACAATTGTCTAGACAATGGCAACAGACCATATTTTTTCTAATTAACCACTGGTTTATAGTAATTACAAGTAGCTATTCCGTGCTGGTTGCACTATTTACGACTAAAGTAAAACAAAATATGGTGTAGAAGGTACCAGACATCCTTAGTTTGTAGCACAACTTACAACAGTCCATAAAAGGTCCTGACAGCAAAGCAACTTTGTCAACCAAGTAAAACCAGCTTCAGAGAGGAAAACAGAACAGAAAAACTGAAGAACCGGAAACTAATAGGATAAAATTAACAGTAGGAATGATTATAACCTCATTATTAACGAACCCTTCTGTACTCATTAGGTAAGTTGGACAATCAGACTGTTACAATTGCTTCTAGCACAGCTGCTGCCCTTGCAAAGTAAGCACTGTAGAGTTATACATACCATATATTGATACCCAAAGGACTGCTGACTAAAGCCACAACAAATACCAGGAGCATGGACGTAACCACAAAGAAGACAGGACAGAGATAAATTAAGGTATGTGCCATAACCAGGTGCTCAGAAAGTGGTTATTTATTTTAGACTTTCAAATTCACTTGCAACATTTCATCGGAAAACACTGGCTTCAGCCCAGGACTCAAGACAAAGCACAGATTTAAGCCTGGTTACTTCAACGGGTTGAAGACTAGTTCCAACCCATTTTTACTGAGTATTTGTTGGCACGTTGCTATGTAATACATAATTTATCTCAGTGTAAGTGTGGTTTCTTTTAATACATATTTATGCAACAAAACTATAATTATGAGAGGTTTTTTGTTGTTTTGATTTGTTTTATCTGGGGAAAAGCAGAGACCCATACCAAGGAAGAGAAAACCCAAAGGGACCGCAGCCACAGAGGCGTTTTGCTGTGCACATTTTAAACAAGTCATTTTTCAAAGCAAACAAACAACGAAGACCCAAAATAAACAAGCAAATAAACGACAGCAAGCTCTTTGTAGTGTGTTTAAATCAGGCATACCCTAATTACCACATTAAGGAGTGCTGCACACCCACCATGCACATCACTGTTGGAGTGCGCGGCAGCACGCACCAAACTCCCTCCTGTGGCATCTCTGCCTGTGTAAAGCCTTGTAAAGCAGAGCATAAGAGGTCTTCCTTAGCTAAATTACAATAATGCTACTTAGAGAATGACAGTACTTTTTGGTAGGAAGACAAAGAGCTCTGGTTTGAAGACTGGAAAGAAAACACATTTTACACATCATCCTTTACCCGTATATAACCTCTACCCTTGGGTACTCGGGGAGTGAATGGCAAAAATGAGGTGTGGAACTTGGACCCTTGCATCTGCACTATTAATAAATGAGGTTTCCACATCATCTGGAAACATAAAGCCTGACTCAGTGGTACTGTCACGTGCTTTATTAGTGGCACGGGTGGTTAGTGCTTCTCCATTCCATGCCTACTTAATGATGTCCCTCACTGACACATCTTCACATTTCTTGAAAACCTCCAGGCACACTGNGAAGACAGGACAGAGATAAATTAAGGTATGTGCCATAACCAGGTGCTCAGAAAGTGGTTATTTATTTTAGACTTTCAAATTCACTTGCAACATTTCATCGGAAAACACTGGCTTCAGCCCAGGACTCAAGACAAAGCACAGATTTAAGCCTGGTTACTTCAACGGGTTGAAGACTAGTTCCAACCCATTTTTACTGAGTATTTGTTGGCACGTTGCTATGTAATACATAATTTATCTCAGTGTAAGTGTGGTTTCTTTTAATACATATTTATGCAACAAAACTATAATTATGAGAGGTTTTTTGTTGTTTTGATTTGTTTTATCTGGGGAAAAGCAGAGACCCATACCAAGGAAGAGAAAACCCAAAGGGACCGCAGCCACAGAGGCGTTTTGCTGTGCACATTTTAAACAAGTCATTTTTCAAAGCAAACAAACAACGAAGACCCAAAATAAACAAGCAAATAAACGACAGCAAGCTCTTTGTAGTGTGTTTAAATCAGGCATACCCTAATTACCACATTAAGGAGTGCTGCACACCCACCATGCACATCACTGTTGGAGTGCGCGGCAGCACGCACCAAACTCCCTCCTGTGGCATCTCTGCCTGTGTAAAGCCTTGTAAAGCAGAGCATAAGAGGTCTTCCTTAGCTAAATTACAATAATGCTACTTAGAGAATGACAGTACTTTTTGGTAGGAAGACAAAGAGCTCTGGTTTGAAGACTGGAAAGAAAACACATTTTACACATCATCCTTTACCCGTATATAACCTCTACCCTTGGGTACTCGGGGAGTGAATGGCAAAAATGAGGTGTGGAACTTGGACCCTTGCATCTGCACTATTAATAAATGAGGTTTCCACATCATCTGGAAACATAAAGCCTGACTCAGTGGTACTGTCACGTGCTTTATTAGTGGCACGGGTGGTTAGTGCTTCTCCATTCCATGCCTACTTAATGATGTCCCTCACTGACACATCTTCACATTTCTTGAAAACCTCCAGGCACACTGACACTACCAGCTCTTTTGGAAGCCTGTTCCAATGTCTCACCACTCTTTCCAAGATGAAATTTCTCCTAACATCCTATCTGTTATAAACAGTGGCATGGCTTAGTGATGGGATTTGGTCAGTCAGGTTAATAGCTGGACTAGATACTAAAGTTCTGTTCCAACTTGAACGATTCTACTAATCTGTGATTATAATATAGTAATTTTTGAATATATAAAAAGATGCACTGAAGCACTGGGATAAAGGGATTTCATAGAGAAACTGCTGTAGCATCTCTTTCTACTGGTAGAGATACAGGACAGTATCTTTTTCTTGACATCTCTGTGCTGAATAACATGGGGATTGGGACAGCCCTGAGATCAGCTTGCAGATTCCATGGTAGCCTCCATAGGACTGTGCTTTTGTTTGTTTGTTTATCCTAATTCTCACCAATAGGGATTTCAGAAGTCAGAAATAAACGTGCTACAATACACACAGCTCAGACTCCACAGCCACGTATTAACAGCGCAAAACTAGAAGAAGGGAAAGTGATTAAAAAAGGATTAAAATTAATCTGTCTGTTGTTGTTTCCTGTATTGAGTAATCACAGCTGTGACAAGCAAATTGGATTAAAAATTAGTCCTAAATCAGTCCTAAAATGAAAG
>VXAB01010454.1:21491-51552 GCA_013399175.1 Odontophorus gujanensis | reverse complement strand
TCCATAACTTTCCCTGATACCAGGGAAATTGATTTCCAGTTGGTTGGTCACACAGAAAAGCCATGCCTTCTGGGAAGAAGCAGGGGAATGTGATGGCATTATGGCATGATGCTAGTTATGACACACACTTGAAAAGGGATGACCAAGTCATCTGAGTTGGTTAATTTTCCAGGCAAGAATAGAACAGCTCAGACCTTCCACCTAAGAGAACCAAAAACAATAGTTTTCAAGGGGATAGCCCATATCATCCACTTGATGTCTTTCTCCTTTGTGAGGTGCAAAAGCTCACCTCAGGACAAGCTTGCTTCTTTGTGAAGTTATGCTTTTGGGTGACCAGGTCATGAAGAGGGGATCAAATCAAGAGACAGCATCTGAGCAGCTCACATGGTCCTGTTGATCATAAGTCATTCACTCCTGTGCCACAGTGCTGCAGTATTGCACAGCTAAGATAAAAGTGAAACATTTTATCAATGCAACCTTTTGTTGCAAAGCAACTTCCTAAGCCATGAGCTTCACATTAGAAAAAATATCCTTTGTCTTTGACACCGAGATCAGGCCCTGGGTAGCTTCATCTTGTGGGTCACAACTCTGCCTATAGTGGGGGAGTGGAACTCGATGGTCTTTATGGTGCCTTCCAAATTAAGCCATTCTACAATTCTATGACACTAGCAGTACTTCATGGAGATGTTCTCCACAAACTGAACAGCTTCCTAACAGTGCCAGCCACTGGAATTTGCTGTTCTGCTCATCTATCTCTCTCCATCTTATGCTCTTTCCCTATTATAGTGATTATGATACAGTCATTAGTTGGAACATATAGACTGGCCTTCCCCTACTCTTTCTCTTAATCTTGTTACAAGACAACCAGATAAGTGGTATTATCCTGAGTGTAATCCTTTATTCCAATGTCTCTTTGCTTGCTTGTACTAAAATGAACAAATCAAAATGTCTGTTCTCATGTATTATATGTGAGGACAGAGGACAACAAGTATGCTTAGGCTGTCAGCCTGGTCAAAGATTTTGCTTTAATCTTTGAGATTTCCAGTGATAGAAATTGTGCTCTTACCATATACTGTGGTAAAAGCACAACAAATAAAAATCAGACCTGACCTGGGAAAAACAAAAACAAAGTTATGTGACTTCAAGCTAAGAAAATAAATATGAACTTCTACTGAAGAATTGTGTTCATGTAGCTATCCAGAAAAGATCATTTGGAAGAACAAGTTTACAACAATTTGAAAGGACAAGAACAGATGATGAGTGCCTGAAAAATCCATGAAAATAAAACATTAACAGAAAAGAATCAACAAAGAAAGAAAGAAGCATTTAAAGAGTATGAGGAACTGAAAATCTTTGCAGTTAATTTACCAGAAGGAAATTCTACAAAGCTAAAAGAGAAGAAGAGAATTCTACAAAGATTACAAGAGAAGCAACAACAAAGACAGCAACCAAACAAAAAAGAGCAGATCAGAAAGTAGTGTTCAGACTATATCAGCTTCTTAGTTTAGAATACCTGAGTAGATCAGCTATTTTTATGGAAATGTATAGGCCAGCCCAAAGGTTATAAGTGTATTAATAAAGAGATCACCATCTTCCTATGCAATTCATTTGATCCTTGTTGAAGTTTCCATTCTAAGTGAAACTACTAGTAAACAAATCTGCAAAAGGTGGATGCCCAGGAGGATTGAATGATGCTTTCCCAGAACCGTGCAGTAAATAGATTTCTGAAATCACTGGAACCCACAGGGCTACAGATTTTAATAGAAGTATTGTTGGCCTCAGTCATACACAGACAATTGAGAATTAACATTAAAAGGGCAATAAAGGCCAGGGTTCTGTTGTTTTTTTTCCTTTTTTTTTTGGTAGGTTTTTTTGTTTTGTTTTGTTTTTGTTTTTTACCAGCAAGTCTGTTTGTCTCGTAGATGAAGATTTTAGGAATTAAAAATGCCTATACTTTAAAATGCTAATAAATAAAGTAAAAAAAAGAGTAAAGAGAAAAGGAAGCAAAAGACTGTGGAAGTAAATCTGTTTTGGAACAGAAAGCTTGGGTTTGGTGTATTGTTAATACAGCTGTACAGAAATGTTCTGCACAATTTTTATTGCCTCTATTTTGCTAGATAAGAAACCAGTCCACTTGGAATAAGCTGACTGGGTTAGTCAGGTGAGATAAAGAGGGCACAAGCATCCATTCTTTCAGCACAAAATCTAACTGTTGATGTAAAAGTGCTCCGGTGTCAACTTTGAAAGAAAAATATTACAGTCTGGTTTATAACCAGAAGGACAAAGGTGGTCAGGGAGGAGAATATATATATCATGAGCTGATCAAATTGCTTGGGCTGGGCCTGATGTAGGCGACCTGGCACTGAGGTATCACTAGCCAGTGATAGTGATAATGATAGTGATGAAAGAAGTATGCACGCATCTATGTCAAAGTTTATTCTGGTTTCCTTTGATATTGGAGCTTCCCAGCTACATATATGACTAGAGATATGTATGTTTCTATTCACTTATACATCTATGTGCATGCATTTCCTTGTTGCTTACACTCTTTCATTACACAGGAAAGTCAGTTTCACCTGAAACTCTTAGATACGAACACTACTATGCATTTCCCACAAAACTATCTGAGAAAGTTCAGATTCTCTTTATATCATTGATATTATAAACATCTTCTAAAACCTGCTGGCAATATGCATGCTCCATCTGCACTGTGGTCCATCTGCACTCACAGAAACACCCTTCTCCTGAAGTTTATTATGAGCACTTTCAATAGTGCTGATGACCTCATTATGTTTCTTAATTATGAACATTCTGAAAGCAGGCAAAGAAATGTGGACAATAAGATACATACATAAAAATTTCATTAATGGGATACTCTGCTTACACACACAACAAAGCTAGGTATACAATTCAGCACCTTGTTCTCTACTTACTATTATATGCTTTCATTACAGTCCTTCCAGAGGGCCTCTGGAGTGCTTCAGATAAACCATGCCCAGAGTAGGTAAGTAAAAAATAGTATGACAGATCACTGGTGTGGCTTTGCACATAATTAGTTTGAGAAAAAATGCAAGCTTTCAGAAGGCTGTGGGACCCACTGAGATCCTGACAGACTGCAGGCAAACCAACTTCCAATTCTTACATCACCAAGGCATGTTGACTTGTACTATCTTATTTATGTGAAAAGTGTGGGTTCCTGCTGGATTTTACTTTCATGAATGAATTTCTGAAGGATGTAAGAATTGATGTTGTGTTTAGAAATGAACAAAAGTGGTGAAGTAGGCAAATCAATATCCTAACAAAGACATTTTGCATATTTTCCTCCACATTTTTATTACTAGCATTTCTTCAGGATTAACGACTTGTGTGAGGTAGGAATTGGTCGTAACCATGTTCTGCTTAGCCTGATTTCTAAGTCTTAAATATTATAGTGTTGCTTTGGAAATGGAGCCTTAAACATATTAATGCAACAGTTTCTATAAGAAGTCAAGTTAATAGCCATATTCTTGTAGTGTGTAAAATCCAAGCCAAAGCTCAGGACTAGGTATAATGCAAAGGCAAAATACAGTAGAACAGAAGCCAAGGAACATACAGTATGTGTGGAAGATAACAGAAGGATACAGAGAGTCAAGACACTTTGGTGAAAGACTCAGATATAACTGTGGTCAGAACTGCAACCCACAGCCTAAGCCTACCTGCTGGTAAACCGGCAACAAACTTAATGCGTTTATGGCGTGATATGAAAGATTTAAATTAAAATCACCCCAGTGAAATAATTCCCGCATTGTGTAAAGATCTGCAAGACCTCATGCCATTTGCTAAAGGAGGTGGGGCAAGAGCAGAAATCCATTTACAGCAGTACAGCCCTATCAGAGGTCAACACGAAGTAGCCAATGCTTACACTGTGATACCTTATTCTCCGAGAAGCAGGCTGACAGCTAGATAAAGCATACACCTTTCTAAGTCACTTGGCTGAAGTTTGTTGGGCAATGAGTCTGAAAGTCTCTGTTGAGAAAAGCTGACAGCCTAATAACAGTGTTTCTCTATCTACTGATTCACTGATTATTTATTTTTTCTTTCTTCACAGATTCACTGTTATGATTTACCTACTTTATTCTGTACATCTAGTGAATACACAGAGCTATGTAAGGCAATTGCAACACATTTACCTGATGCTCAGTGAGGACACTGAAATGAAGATAACTAAGAAAAATAAAAACCAGCAAAGTGTCTCTGTGTCCATCTGCTTTGGATGATGCTCCAGAAGCGCAAAGACAGACACACACGCTACAGCTGGGTACCACTGTTCAGTTGCAGTTCCCTGCAGAGACTGCTCACTACATTTTCAGGTCAAAGAAAGCCATGTTCTGCTCTGTGGTCCTCTCACTCTTAAGAGCAATAGAAGTCAGGCCCAATTTAGCTCTGAGCACTTATGTTTCACAGTAAAAATCAGGTACTTTAAACACAGATATACGACAGCTGACAGCTGCAAAGCTGCAGAAAATGCAAGTTACCATAAAAATACTACCAAATCCATGCTAGACTTCCATGTATTGCCATTAACATTCACTGTAATTTATGAGAAATAGAACTTGAAGAGTAGGAAAATAGATCCTCAAAGGAATGGTAATCCCCCAGGCTAGAAACTCAGCTAGTTACAATCCATGAGCTCCAAGATTTGATCCCTTATCAAATCTGTCTGTCTAAAAAGTACCTATCTTTTAGACAGAAACTCATCAACAGACTTGTTCTTTGAATGCCTTCTGATTGTTACCCTGAGGCTCACTCTATACTCAATTCTGTATTTTTAACTTCTTAATTCAATACATCCTGTGCCACCCATAGCTTTCCTTTTTATCCCCACTGAAAGAGAAAAAAAGCTTGAATTAGTCATAGGCCTTCAGTTAAGAGTAACTTTCTACTCTTTTTTATCATAAATGATTTTTTATGCAAACTACAAAGCTGTAGTTCTCAACTTCCTAATCTACAAAACAGTTTTTAACTTCTATAAACCACAGACCCATAATCAGAACACGTAAACTTCACTACAACAAACTTCTAGGATTGCAGATTAACATCAGTGTTCTTATTCCAGTATACTACTACTTTCATTTCCAATGCACAGCGTATCTTAGAATAAAATCCATAGATTATATCCAGAATCTTGTAGCTTTTCCTACTACTGTGATATGGAGATGGGAAAATCACTTTATGACTAGTATTTTTACAGGGAAACACAGCTATTTCACCCATCCTACCCAAAGAAATTTTTTGGTTTAAATTAAATAAATGTTGTATCAACTAATTGAAATATGGTGAATATACTTCGTTTAAAACATCTGTGCACATCTGTGGCTACAAACATCCGTGAAATTACCTCCTGATGTATTCCAGGTTATTAAGTTAAAACTGAGCAGCGGCTACTACTGCAAATGGGGCTTCCATCCTACTAAAACAGTTTTCTAACACCTACAAATATAATCTACTCAACAGAGGCACTGGAAAGCGAAAGGAACAAAGATTTTTAAATATGCAGAATGTTATAGTGTATCAGTTGATACCATAATAACTCGCTTGTGTCCTTGAAACCCTTGAGATCCCCAGCTGCTCTCAACTACAAGCAAAGGCATGTGCTAATCATATCCACCTGCACCAGACACTGCACCTATTCTGTTCCCACCTCACTTTCCTCAAATGCTAAGGGGCCTTGCTCTGTTCTCTATTTTCCTTCCAACCTCTCTGCTCCTCCCTCCCTCTTTCTTTTCCTTCCTACCTGAGTAGTCCTTCAAAGGCTGAATGACATTTAATTATTCTGGGAACACTGAGAGGGAGAGCACTGCCCTGAGGGGCTGACAGAAACCCAGCATCACACTTAATGCCAGGCCTTGTTTTATTCAGCTGTTAAACTTAGCAATTAATTATACAGTAAATAAAGACTATTTCCACAGGGAGTCAAAGTGCAGTTCTGACAATCTTGCTGGCAACTACACATCCCCAGATCTGGGACAATCACATTACTAGAAACTTAGTGATTAATGAATTCATGACATTCAGATACCGTGACAGCTGCAGTACTGCCTGTGGCCATCACTCTGTAATTCTGTAGCTGCTTACACCCCCGTCTACTTGTGGGAACAGCAGCTAGAGATGTTGTGCTTATTCATGAAATTTTGGACTCAGGATCTTCTTCGCCTAGAGCCTAAACTAATCATTTCAGCAGTGAGACTTGAATACTGCTGTGAGGCTACCATGCTGCCATTTTAGTGTCACATGGGATGTCAGGGCTCTTAGGAAGGCTGCTGTAGTGCACCCCTAGGGACCAGGTAACTGCATCATCACCCAACCTTAATCCTGTCTGCAACAGCAAAGAGCCAGAGACACAGGGACCCCACAGAAGGCATCTCACCATCAGCCCCCCCCACTGCAGATATGTCCATTGTGACATCCCTCAGCCTCAGCAACATTACAGTGTGTCCCCTCTGAGATTCAGAGAGTGGCAGACAGGTGGACAAAGACTTGCTATGTCTGTCACCTCATACATTTAAGAAGTTTGTTGGCCTGACTGCCAGTATTTTACAAATCCAGTGTTCCTCCTGTTTTCTAAAGCAACAAGGTTTTTTGTTTTGTTTTGTTTTTTGTTTTGATTTGTTTTGGCATCAAGAAGGGATAGAAGAAACCATGTTCTCTGATCAGGTATAAGTTAAGATAAACATGTATTTTCATTTTTAGAAGAAATGAAGCATTCTTCCAAACGTTGTTATCCAAGAGTATATGATGAAAAATTACATAGTGATTTTATTAATCACACTTCCAGGATAATAAGCAGAGGAACCACCAAAATATATTATAAGCTTTTTTCAATTTTACATCTGATTTATTTGGAAAGTGGCAAAGGAATCTTAATCTTGAAATGTAGGACTGGAAGACTGCCTAACCGCTTATAAAGCCAGATGAAAACAAATGTCAGCAATTAAATTTTTGTCTACATGTTAATAATGCTACTCAAAGTGTCATAGTTTAAGTTCACATGGGTGCTCTGTATTTCAAAAAAACACAGCTCATACATCAAATAGAATTACATGCCAAATGAAATATCAGAAATGATGCTTCTTGCTTCTGTATCATCATTTCTCTCAATGGTCAAGTTTTTTTCATCCATTAAAACATTACTGTGTTAAACATTATGCAGCTGCTGTTTTCTATTCTAAGAGTGTTGATTTATGATGAAAAGTTGGTCACCTAATGTGGTTTTTGCTCCACTAGCCATGTCTTTCTTCCATCCATTGGCTAACCACTTAAAGAGGACATCAGACTTCATTAGTGTAGGGAAACTACCAAATCACAGCCTGAGCCACTGATTGATCACCTGAGGTGAGCATTGAGTCAGCCATGGGGCACAGGTGAAGGTACTGATACCTGTGTGATTGGAGGGGGGTGGAGCCTGGCTCCCCCTCCCCCCAAGCCCCATTTAAGGGCTGGCTTCCACCAGGGAAGGATCTCTTTCTGGAGATCCCTCCCGAGTGGAGCATTTGCGAGCCTTCGTCATCTGAGGTGAGCCTTTGTCTTTTGTACTATTTCTCTGTACTATCGCATATATACCATCTGTATAAGATCTATTCAAATATACCATCTCTCACTATCCTGCTGAGAGAATTATTCTTTGAGATCCTTAACTCTACAATTAGCAACAGTACCAGGACCCTTGCTCACCACATTAGTTACACACTGATGGTCAGGATCTGTATCAACCATGTCTCCAACATGTATGGACAATATTTGGAAGTGGTTGACATGTGAGAGCAGTAAATATCTCATCATCTCACTTTAAGCAACTTGTATGTTGTTGTTTCATTCTTTTCCTGTGTTTTTTTTTTTTTTTACTGACTTACAGTCATGCCAAACAATACCATACAAAGGAAAAATGAGCCTGATTCCTACAAGACAGATTAAGGAAATGGGAAGGAAACACGATGTAAAATGAAAAATGAAGGAGGGGTTAAAAAGAAAGATGGAGGCCCAAGGAGTATGGATAGGATCATTGTAGGAGGGAATGCAAAAGGTAGGAACTGTAAGACAGGTGTGTTGAGGTTTTGGAAATAGAGATGAGACGATGTGGTACAGGTAGAGTAACTTGATTATCCTTTCTAATACTGGAATGGAGCACTTTGCCTTTATATTTTAAGAAGGCCAAGTTAGGAAAGTAAGTGAGTAAAGAGTAGGTGGGTTGCAAGGATACAACAGATGGGATGCAGACAAACCTGGCACAGTAGTGGGTAGGGAAAAATGACACCCTGTGCAGTACAGAGATGAAGGAGGGAGACATTTGGAGCAATACAAGGCAGGATTCATGGTCTAGATGCTGTAGGTCTCTTGATGCTACAGGAGATGCTGATATTGCGGCCCACAGTCCTACAGAGTGTTGGCAATCCATAAAGCAACATTCCAGTCCCTGAAGATGCTGAAGTCTCAGGAAACGGGAATCATAATGAATAAGAAATTCTACTCAGGAGGTGAAAGCTCTCCATTCCAAAATTTCAACTAAACCCTGTGCCCATAACAGAGGTTACAGGGTCTCTAACAGCAGATAATATGACAGCCAGAAGATTGAACATTGCACGTAATTGATGGTAAGATCATTTTGTTTTGAGCAGGATATATGGAGACTAAACATTTTGACAAAAGGTTTCCCAACTCCTTGCTGAGAGTAGATAGTGGTTAAGACTCTAGAATCAAGTTCCAGGTTCCTAAGGAAACGTCTTTAAGCACTGAAAGGGTACCTCTGCATGAAACACAAAGAGGCGGGGAGGCACATCTCACATGTCTCAGTGCTGCTCTGCTGTCAGCAAGCATCTGAGAAAACCATACTTGAAGCGTGTTGTAGACTCTTAATAATGACTGACACAAAGGAGGACAAACAAACTACAACAGCTATCAGTGACACTGCAGACTGATCTAGCAGTTCAAAATGGAGGAATTTACTGTGTTTTCATTGTATGTCTAGCAAGTGCTTTATTAATTAAAAAAAAATCTAAATTTTATTAAAATATTTGGAGAAAAATGTCAACCTCTGCAGATTTGATCTTCCAGCCTTATGAAAGACCATGCAGGAACACATCAGGATAATCATACAATCACACAGCTTCCTTAACACAAATTTCAAAATTTCTGTTCTACCCGGTGTAGGGAACCTGCTTTGGCATGGGAGTTGGACTCGATGATCTCTTGAGGTCCCTTTCAATCCCTATGATTCTATGATAAATACTAAAGATAAGTGAAAAAAGCAGGTAAAGAACAACTAAGAGCAGAAAATTAGACAAAATTCAAAACTGCTGCTTCAGAACTTTTAATCTTGTATCCTAACGAATCAAAAACTGTGGCTACTTCTTGAAGTCACAATCTTGACAGAGAAAAAAAAAAAAAAAAAAAAGAAAAAAGAAAAAAAAAGGAAGAATCTTGTCATCTTTAGAGGAATTGAACTGAAAAAGCAGAACTCCACTTTAGCCGGTATAGAAATCCATCAACACTTGAGTCCTCACCAACACTTACACAGTAGAGAAGCCAGGATGTGCACAGACAGCATAAGAAGCTACAAAAAAAAATTAAAAAGACATCTAACCTCAACACTTGTCCAGTGGTGTAAATTTCTGTAGAAGCTGGGCCAAGAATTCCACTTCTTTCAGCAATAAAGTGTAATTTGTATGTAAATTTTAACAGAATTAAAATCCTATTTAAAAAGCAAATATTTTAAGAATAGTATATAATCATTTCTAATCATTTGGTAAGAATATCTAAGTAGTATTTAAAATAAAATGGTAATTGAAAAGAATATAGTATTAACCAGTTATAACTTTTACAGAATGCGCTAAATTTTCTTGTGCAAAGTCAAAGAAGAAAAGAAAAAATGAAAATATTTGAAGTTAAACATTCACAGTATTAGGTGAAGGAAAATAAAGTAAGAGTATAAAAATGGAAAGAGTCAGAATGCTTGTGAACAGCAGAAAACTCGAATTTCCCTGACAGGTCCTACTGGGTTAAACTCCAGAAGTCAGTAAAAACATTACATATATAGTGGCAAAACAAAGCCACTTTACACCACAATAGAGTTTAGTGATAACAAGCTGAGATCCCTCCACAGATTTCTAAAATGAACAGGCACAGAGATTTGCTCACTGAAGTGTTACTTAAAGGGTCCCTACTTAAAATCCACATTGCCATCCCAACTCAATTTTCAATAACAAACTCCTGTCTCAGCACTCATTCCCACTGGCAGCCAACTATGCTCCTTCATTTATTTTTTTCCAAATGTTTAAAAGCAAAACTTTAATATGTTATTGTTTATCATAAATCTTTCATATTCTATGCTACAAAAGAGGCAACTTAAATGACAAAGTAACCAGATACTCTTGCTTTCCTTCCAGTTCTTGGAGGAACTTTTAGATCTGAGAAAGTGATTCCCTACACTTTCACATACAGAAACCATGCCAGTGACAACAATTTCCAGTATGCATCCCTCTGGGATACTAGAAAGTTTGTAGCCATTGACAAATCGACTTGCAGCCTATCATAACAGCTCTGTCAGCTTTGTCAGATAAGAATCTATGTTATCTGATATTTTTATATGGAGAACACAACTGTAGTGTTACTTTGGACCTGACATACTAATGAATTAGGAAATATGTCTCCAAACATCAAAGATATTCCATGTTCTTTTTCATCATTAGACTAAATGAGAATCACAGTACACATTTTTTGTCATATCAAATTCAGTTATTCAGAAAGTCAGCCTAAAATGAATTTAGCTGGTCTTGTACATGTACTCAATAAACAGAGGGAAAACATGCTGTAAATATAACAAAAATTACACTCGAAGAACTTCATATTGAATCCCTAAAGAGACAATAATTTATATGCAAGTAAATATCCATATCAGGATATATATTAAAATAGTACTTGATACCATGCTTATAACTACCTGTCTGTTCCATAGAATACATTTAACATAACATTTAATCACCTTTTCTAGAAAAGGAAGTCAGATTAAAAATGCTTTAAAACTTGATTTGGAGATGATATGGGGAAAAAAAAGGGAAAATGCAGTAGTCAGGAAACCAATTTTTACCATGCTTCTTTCTGACAATATTTACAACTGCAATTATAGGTGAGTAAAAAAGAGGTGAAAGCTACAAGGCATTACGTTTGGAAGTAATCAAAACCATAATAGAGAAGTAATCAAAATCATAATAGAGCCTCATGTTGTCCAATACAAGGAGCATTTTAATCTTTACAAACATCAAACTTCATCATCTGATAATTTTTTATGCACATAATAAATTATATAATTGTAATTGTTTCCAGTTCTGGAGCTCCCAGCACAAGAAAGGCATGGAGCTGTTGGAGCAGAACCAGAGGAGGGCCACAAAGATGTTCAGGGGGCACCTCCCTTATGAGGACAGGTTGAGAGAGAAGACTCCAAGATGACCTTATGATGGCCATCCGGTACTTGAAGGGGGCCAACAGGAAAGCTGAGGAGCAACATTTTACAAGGGCAGGTGGCAACAGGACGAGGGGAAATGGCTTTAAACTGGAAAAGGGTAGATTTAGACTAGATATTAGGAAGAAATTATTTGCTTCTGTAAGGGTGGTGAGACACAGGAACACGTTGCCCAGAGAGGTTGTGAATGCTCCCCCTCCCTGGAAGCATCCAAGACCAGGCTGGATGGGGCTTTGAGCAGTCTTGTCTAGAGGGAGATGTCCTTGCCTGTAGCAGGAGGGTTGGAACTTCCAACCTAAATAATTCTACAGCTCTATTATTCAAAATATAAATAAGACAGAGAAAAGAAAGTACAACAGAAGAAAAAGTATAGCAAGCACAACATTTCCAATGAAGTAATCACATGTTTTACTGCTGAAAAACTGAGGCAAGACTGCAAAACACTACACTAATGTTTCTGCCAGTGAAAAGAGAACGTAATTGTGGCTACCAATAATTTCCTTGAATCATCTGGCAGATACACAGGTTGTATGGACTGTAACTCAGACAATTACAGGAGTTTCCATAAGTTAAGACTTCCAAAGCTACAAACAAACAAATAAACAAATATATAAAGTCTGAATTCCACAAACTCAGAACAGGTCCACTGAAGGTGCACTTACCTGAACTGAAAAGGGCTGAAAATACAAAAAAGTCACTGACTTTTAGAAACCCAGGAAGAAACTCATCAGACTGTACCAGAATTGTATTTATGAAGACTGAAGATCATAAAGAAATAGCTTTTACTGTAAGAGTTTTTGTTGTTGTTATTGTTCGGTGTCTTTTTGTTGTTTTTTTTTTTCCTTGTCTAGCAGATGGCAGTAAGCTCATAGCAACACTAATCAAATGGATATGCAATAAATAAACCAAAACATCCTCTTTTTTTTTTTTTTTTCCCCGTAGATTCAAAGGATGACACAGCCAAAGAAAAGAACAGATGAGAAAAAGCTAAATTCTGCCAGTGGTATGCCAGGAATGTAAAACACAGGCCAGTGACATGCAGAAAGCCCATTCTGTGCTTAATATGGTTTAGGGAGATTGAAAAGAGCATGTTGGAAAGATGACCAAAAAAATCCCAATTCAAACCAAGTATCTTCAGTTGCTCTGGAGATTGCTTGAAGGAGCAGTTCAGAGAAATAAAAAAGGCATACTCAAAGGTGAAAGGCTGCAATTTCGTGTGGAGCACCATTGCTCTGCTCACTGCCCCCCCATCCCTAATCCTGCTCCTGAGGGACTCAGCCACAGGCTGCACAGGGCAGTGAATCGGGGGACTGGAGATGAAAGAACAGTGTTATGACCATTTTCATACTGCCCAGATTCAGTTTTATCTAGTGTTACTAGTAGGCATGGATAACTCTAACTATACTCATTTTTTCTTATTGGTGAGACTGGCTTTAAAGTCCCATTGAATGAAATCAGACTTTGACTACTATCATAACAGGAGAAAGAAAGCTTTAAAAAATCACTTTGCAAGGCTTTTTTAGATAACTGCTAGGGATGATAGAAACAACATTTTAGAGTGTGATCAAATGAAATAAAAGTTACAGTTAATCATTCCTGCTTCTCCTGAAAAAGCAACTTGGTATTGTATTAAAGTAAAATTTAAAAGGAATTTTCTCAGGAGTTTTCTTAATGCTTTTAATAAAACTGTTGTTTCATAAAGAGGCATTTATCTTGGAGCCTGGATCTAGTTTTCTGGAAACTGCAATTAGTCAAAATTCAGTTACCTAGACCTATATCAAACTTTGAACTTGATTACTGAATAAGAAATTAAAATCACTTCTAGAACAGAAAATGTGAAAGTTTAAGGTTTAAGATCCAATTACAACTGATACCATGTCTCTAGACAAGTCAAAGAGGTTACCTCTACTTGACTCAGTACCATATAAAACAAATTCCAAACAAATAACAGAAAAGGTGTAAGTGGTCCAAGAAGCTAAGCACAGGTGCATTTATGTATGTAACTCCTCCTTTTCACACACAGGAATATTGGGGCTCTTCTTACTTTCTCTCTTCCACTCTTTACTCACCCTGAAAAAGAAGCAGAGAGATGCTCCCACTGTTCCTCTCAGAATGGCAGAAAAATGAAATTTTCAGCCCCCATCTGCCCAAGAGGGCAACATACAAATATAATTTTCTGTGTGTACAATCCAATAAGTCACCTGTTATGTGAAAAATGGGTGGCACTACAGCTACCACCACTCTTCACTAAACATGCTGTGACAGAAAGGACAGAACTTCCCCATGGTACCAAAGGAGTATTCTTTGTGCCTGACTCCAGCACATGCTGTAAGAGTAGATCCTAACCCCACACATGAGTTGAAGGTAGGTATAGGGTGCATACCTAAACCACATCTCAGTCTGTCCTATTATCTCATTCATTGCAGAGAAACCAATAAATTCTTCTGGTAGGACCTGAGGCAGGACCACATGACTTATTTAAGTAGCTTCACTACATTTACTGCTTTTTAGTTTACCAAGTAGCTGAAGCATCAAAAGTATGCTGCCTTCAGGCCTCATTAGAAGTTAAGACAAGCTGGAGAAGTATAGATGAGCCTACTATTTAGCTCAGTAAGCTAGTAAATGCACCAATATCATATCCAGCTTCAGAGGATTTTAGTAAATATTTAAATTTTGAACATAATTTTTGTGTGGTAATTGGTGAAACTAATGATAAACATATTTTTAAGAGAGAACTAAAATCAAATTAGGAAAATACAGAGTTAAAATCTGGCATCTGTAAGTATTAACACCACAGAAAATGAAAATAACACTTCTTATACACATTCACAAAACCATGGGCTCTGATGGGATGCAACCATAACTGCTGCGGGAGTTGGGAGAAATGACTGCCATACTGCTCTCTATCATCTTTGAAAGGTCATGGAGAATGGGGGAAGTACTTGAGGACTAGAAGAAAACCAATATCACTCATTTTCCAAAAGGGCAAGAAGGAGGACCCAGGAAACTACAAGTGAGTCAGCTTCACTTCCATTCCTGGGAAGGTGATGGAGCAGATTATTCTGGATGCCATCTCCAAGAAAGTGGAAGAAGGTTATCAGGAAAAGTCAACATGAGTTCACCGAGGGGAAATTCCATAAAAATGAGAGGAAAACTTCTTTACTGTGAGAGTGACAGAGAACTGGTACCAGATGCCAAGAGAGGATGCGGAGTATCCTTTCTAGAGATATTCAGGACCTGCTTGGACACTTTTCTTGGCAAACTATTCTAGGGAACCTGCTTTAGCAGAACTAGTTGGACAAGACAATCTCCAGAGGCCTCTCCCAATCCCTATGATTCAGTAATTTAGAATATAAAATATGCGTTATAACTTTCAAGTTATTGGATCAAGAGTATTTTTATGTTATTTACAAAATAAACTTGAAGTGCACCTGCTCGTTGCTAGAGCATATAAACCAGAAGTATTTTTTTCATGCACGCTGCTCGAATGGCACAGCTGACTTCTCTCTTAGGCAACTAAGTTGCAGGTGAATGGAAGGAATAGTAACAAGGGGTATTTCTCCACCAATGGACACATTGCACAGACCTCTCAGCTCCACAGCTGCTTCAATGCCTCTCAATAGTGGCCAGAACCAACCAGCTTCCCTGCGAGCCAGCTCCAGCAGTGAACGCCCACCTTCTGTACACACCCCTGGAGCTCGTATCAGCTCTGAAAAGGACTTCGGTATGTCTGTGTTCCCAGCAGGGTCCTTCGCTTTCCACCCCCAATTTAATTTTTCTTTTTCTCCCCTCTCATTTGTCTTTCTCCCAGATTAGCAGGGCAGCATCGGTAATAATAGTAGAAAGTGGCAGCATGAATGACCTTTTCCCATTTAATTCAGTGACATAAATATGAAACATTTATCATTTACTCGGCTCGTAGGACTGCTAGAGACAAATGTATCTGTGACACATGCATGAAGATAAATTCTTATCTGTTTCTAATATACTTCCATTAACATCAGATTTATCATCCATTCTCCTGAAGTCCTGAGTACCACCCATGCAGTGTAGGAGAATATGATTCTATTCAACTCACCAGGATTCTATTTTAAAAAAACTCACAGGACACACATTCAGACCTATGACTTCACTCAGGCATATTTGCTTAAGCTGCTGTCTCCTTCGTCACAACACTGTGCTGAAAACAGACAAAAAACCCACTGCTTATACTTATCAATGTCTGACTTAAGTCTCTGCCTGCGCCTAAGCTACGTGTACTAACATTGTCTCCATAAAGCACAGTTTACCATTTCAAGCTACAGAGGTGTATAGGTTTTCCTGTTAAAGTCCCCAAACTCCAAGACATGTTGTGTATCATCATGTGTGCACTTCAGTGCACCTGCAGTACCTGACATATAACTGCTTCAAATCTGAATTTGATGCCAAATATAACATTCTTACACAACTTTGAGACACACCCTTTTTTCCCCCTGTACATTTATTTGTCTGTAAAATGTACTCAACCATTTCCTGTGTATGGATAAATATATGAAATTAAATGCTTCCGATTGGCATGGACTATGACTGAAAAACAATCATTCATTTTGACCTTTTAGATTTCAGAGCAGTATAGAAAAGAAATTAGTCTGTGGGAAAAAATAAATAAATAAAAATAAAAAAAACAAAACCCACATTTCTGTCTCTGATAGGACTCTGTCTCCTTCCATTTTCTTCTCCCCATTCCTTTATCCTCGCATCTCACAATGGATCTGTTACTATGTCAAAATTCAGTTCATATTTTCTTAACTACACTTCCTGGAATAATTAAGCCTTACTACCATCCTATTCATTTATGTAAACAGATTTTCTTTCACTGAAGATTCCTTTCCCCAGCACAGGCATCACTGCTTGGAAGCTTCTCTGCATCTTTTTCTTCCTGATAGGTACAATAGTCATTATACTTCCCCTACATTTTTAACCTGTTACTTAAAGGAAAAAAAAAAAAATAGTCCAGCAAAATATAGGCAGATTTGTTCAGCTAGACATTGCCTTGTCACCAAATAGATTACTAACCACAGCCAAGAAGATTCATTAAGACTCTCTCACGTATGAAAGAATCAGAAGGAGCAATTCTGTCCAGAAATATGTGCTGTCTATTAGAAGCTATCTAGCAGGAAATTGTTGCTGTTTATGTCACTTAATTTATAGCTGTATAAATTATATTCCTTATAAGCAGCAACTCAAGGCAAGCTAATGCAACAAACATCAAATAAGCAATGGTTCAAGCTACCTTTTGATAGTACCAAAGCATTTCAAGGAAGTAATACAACTAAGACCCAAAGTGGTGAAAAGATATGAGCAGCGACAAAAAGAGGGTATGAAAAAAACTGTTCTTGCATTCTCCATTAGTGCCTGTCAGCTCTTGAAAAACAGAGACTCAATCACCATTATGAGGGTAAATAGTCCTTATAAGGATGAATTTTATTAACTCTATTTTACAACTTTTCTGTTTATAATTACATTCATCTTAATACATAAGCAAGCCTGAAGAAACTGCCTCTTTTCTTGTTTGTTTTTGTAAACATACTGCGCAGACTCATAAGCAAATGCAGTCAGTTAACAACTCTGGTTATAGCAGAGTGTGCATCCACAGGCATGTGTGAAAGAGACAGGGCAGAGCTGTGTGATGAGAGGGGTAAAAAAAAAAAAAAAAAGGAAGATTTTAGTAAATATTTTAATTTACTGTAAACTTAGCACAGAGTGCTACACCAAATGTGCAAGGAGGAAGACAGTGTGTAGGCTCTGTACTTGAGGCTCCTAATCTAGGACCTGATGTTCTCTATCAGGTTGGTAGAGATGCTGGTTCTTTCAAAGAATAATTCAGAGCACCCAAGTTAAGTTAGCTAAATACTAACAATAGGGTAGCGAATTCACTTCTTGGAGTATATGTCTGCTTATATCACCTTGATAAGCAGCCTCAGCACCAGGGTAGCTGGTGTGAATTCCTTTCAAGTCCTTGTATGGATGGAAAGTGCAGCAGCAAATAAGGAAAAAGGTACAGAAAATGATGCAAATTCCCAATATTACACACAAGAAATATCTACTTTAAGATAGTACTAGCTGGCTAATGAAAGAGCTTGTATCATTTTTGGAATCACAAGGAGTCTGAAAAGTAGCTGCAACAAGAAAGGGGTAATAAAAGATAATAGCAATATAATATTTTACAAACATGAGCATTCTTGTTAAAAGGACTTTATAGATGAACATCTTCCTTGAGTGATTATTCCCCTTTCCAAGGCCAGCTTCTTTATAGTAGCACTACTTATGGCATGGGTTATCCATTAAAATCACTGTTGTGTAAAGCATTCTTCCTTGTGAAATTAGCATGTTAATGATATCAAAGTGAGAATTTTTCTCACACTACAGGAATATTAACTGAAATACATGATTTTCTAAACTGTTTTTAATAAAAAATGAGGATGTTCTAACATTTTTGATACATCAGTGTAAAGGCAATGCATGGAACAAAATATCTAGGTAGATCAGTATTACAAAAAAAGAACTGCCAATCAGAAATATTTATGTAAATTTTAAAATTTGTAAAACTGCTTTTCAGCTCATGTTGGGACAATTATTAATCAATATACTGTCAAGAATAACATAATTCTTGTGATTTTTTCTTTGTCCCACACCATAACCTAAGAAAAGATGAATTTCAATCGAAGTAAATAAATAGTCTTTACTTTTTGACCTTTTAAAGAATATTCACTAAGCACATTTTACCTTTATCAAATTTGATCTTCCAAAGGGATTCAGGTAACTGAATTAGCATACTGACCTTATACAAGCTCCAGTATTGCTACCATGTAATTCATAACACTAGGAGTAGAAAAGAATAGTTAGGTACCTATCATATACCAAAAATTTGGGTCAAGATGAAACTATGTAAAAGACAGTACAAAATCACACTGTTCTAGCAAAGATCTGCACAGTTAGGAAGGCAAAATTTGCAGGGATAACATCATTCATCAGGACAGGTTCCCCGTGAATGCAGGTTGACACTTTACATGCAATCGTTCCTGGAAGATAGACCCAGCCTTTCACTCAGCACAGTCCTCTCAATAAATTTCCCCATCTGCAAAATAATCCAATTCCTGTTGGATTATGTGGGTGAGAAATTGATGCATTCCACTGTGAAATCATTTAACACTGAAAGACTGGTGATGTGGCCAACTTGGTGGACATCAATATGTTGGGGCAAGAATGATGTTACAGCTTGCATGGATTCAGAGACGCACTCAGTCTTCCCCAAACCCAAGCCACATCTGGGTACTACCAACATGAGGAGGGAGATGTTTATGAGATCAAACAAAATCTTATTCAAAACTGCGGAAGTTAGTCTGGGGTATCAAGATTGGAATCAATTTTTCCTGAAGTCTGGAAAGATGAAAACACAGTTTGCATCTCCCATATCTTCCAGTTGTGATAGATATACCTCCCAAAGTGTCTCAGACAAGCCTGTTCTCAAGTACTTTTCTAGCACTTTTACACTTCTCACTTTTACAGAGATCTAAAATACCTCAGACCATTAAAAACAACATTCCCCAAAGTTCACCTGTGTTTCCCAAATCTCCTCCCATCATCCTACCTTTCCAGTTGTGGGGGCAAATTAATTCCTCCACCTGTCAAAACACTAATATTGAATGTATCAGTGCTTGCACAGAGTATCAGGGCAACTAATATCTTCAGTGTAATCATTCTCTGGATACCTCAAACCATAAGGTAATAGGGAACTCTTTACTGTAAATCTCAATTTCCCTATTCATATAAAACCACACCAGCAGTGTGTCAAAAGCCAGCTATTTTTAAATGCTATAATCATAGAATGAAATGTCAGAGATTAGCTGTTCAATCCATTCATCACTGTAGTTTTGTATAACTATCTTGCCTTAAATTAGTTAGGAAACTGTTCGGAATAGATGCTGCAGATTTCAGAATAATGTTTGTTCATTTTCCAAGAAAAGTCAGGGTTTCTTTACACACAGAAGCCCATTTAGTTACCCCAAATACTGCAGGGCTTCTAATTCATTCAGGCCTTGAAAAACAAACCTAAAGCAGAAACAAAAGAAAAACCTAACTGAGCTGGATACATTCACATTCACTAAGCAGATCTGAACTGCACACTCTGCAGATTCAAACTGAGAGAAGTTCTTCAGGACATGCACATCCAGCTAAACAGCCAAAACACTAAGAGGTGGTTCTTGAAAATACGTTCTTGTTGGGCCAGCAAACCTTTTGCTGTTCATTGGAAATACTTTTTTATGGTTTAGTTTACATTAACTCTTAACTGTATTTTTGTGGCACTGTGCCACTTCTACATCACCATTACACTGTCTAAGGGGCTTTGGAGCAGACTGCTGGTCACCCATTTTTAATCCTGCTGTAATGAGTGATATTGAGGAGTAACTGTAAAATTCTTACAATTTGGAAATATCCTATGCATCAAAATTTCTTGAAACTGCACTAGGTTGACAGGGACCTGAGTACCTGACTTCCTTGAGAAGGCACTCAGTGTGATCTGAGATGCTCAGATGTTGATGCCTTTTTCATTCACCTGTTACAAGGGCCAATTAAGGATTGCTGGGAGTTCAAAGCATCCTTACAGGCACTGCACACTTAAGAAGCATGTGAATAGTCCCATATTCATCACTGCTTCCTTCCTGTTTTACACCTTCACTAATTAACTGAAACCCTTTGGTGTAGCACAGAGGGTTACATTCATATCACTGGGGGTAGTTACATACATGTACTGGGCAGAGAGAAGCAGCTGTCCTCTAATAAGATACTAGTCATGGCAAATATAATAGACATGGGACCCACATAATTGTCTTTGTAAGCACACTGCAAAGCAAGAATGATTGCAAATGCCAGAAGCCGCAAAAACACAATATTCTCCCCCTACTTTTTATTTCAATTCACAAAGAGCAGCACATTTCTGCAGGAAATAGAGCTTACTAAACCAGCTGCTTTTTATTATTGTCCTTATGCTTATCTGTGATATTATACAACAGATAACACTTTATCGGTGTCCATAAATAACTTTTATTAAGCATCTCAAAAAGAACAGTTTAGCACTACGCAGAACAGACACCATGTCTTCAAGCAGTTGAGCCCAGCAACTTTCTTCGATGTCTGCCATTATGACCCTACCTCTCAGTGATGGTTTTAATTAAAAAAAAAAAAAAATTAATTACAAGACAGCAGCCCCAGTAAATATTCTGAGACTGTCAGTACCAGAAACAAGCATTGCTAGCTATATTGATGAATGCTGCGTCCAGTTCTAGCTGTAGTTTTGTCCCATGAGTACCAAATTTACTGTCAGTTCCACTCTCAAGAAAGCCAGTCTGATAAAATTCAAGACAATGAACTGTTTTCAGGAGGCACTGAAGCCCATGTCTTATGTTAGCACTACCAGTGCCATCATCTGGCTTGTCACCAGCTGCTGTCACTGCCTGTGACTGTTACTAATGTCATAAAACAAAAGCTAACAGGCCTAAAGGGCAGGATAGGAATGGTTTTAAAAATTGAAATATTGACTTCATAGCTAATGGATAAAAATCTGTGTTTTAGATTCTTTTTTTCAGACAAGCTTAGATCTTTCGCATTCCTTTAGCTGCTGATGTTTTCCAGGTTTGTTTTGTTTGTTCGTTTGCTTTTTGTTGTTTTGTTTTTTGCTGTCATTTTCTCTGCCAATTTGAACAGCGATGTAATGACATATGACTGCCTGGTATTCAGTGGTACTCACAGGACCTTTGTCACTGATGGCTAAAATGCACAATGAGCAGTATCTTGAGTTTAACGTATTTGTGGCTTTGTGAATGCAGCAACGACATGCAAACGGCTTTTTTCTCCTTTTGTTTCTGCGCTTTGTAATAGAACAGCCTGCCACAGAGACTGGGGCCAGAGAATAATGGAAAACGCTGGGCCATTGTGGGCTATAGCAAAAAACTTGCAAACTTTACATTTTGTTTAATTATTGAAGAATGACTTCTCGAAGATCCATGTATTGTTCTAAAAAGACATGGTAGCATTCATCTTCCTTTCCTTACAAAAGCCTTTTATCTTCAAATAAGAAAGAATATAGTTGTTGAGGACCAATTTGTAGTCTCCTAAGAAGAAGTTTAAAGGAACTTTTAATTAGTAAATTGACCCATGGTACGAGTCACCTGGAAGGAATTTCATTAGTTCTTAAAACAGTGACATTTTCTAACATATTTTAATCAGCAGCTTAGACTTGAGATCCTCTGTCTCTTAGTACTGCCTTGTTCTGTAAACCATTTTCCTTCGCTACATGGGATCTCTCGAGAGACAGTGAATGTTACTCAAGGTGAACAGAAGTAGCACTCTGAACTTCATTCCAGGCCTCTAGCGTGACCTCCATTAATGCAGAACACAAGTTATGTATCACAGAATCACATAAACGTCACCCATGTTTATTCTGCCAAAATTCTAAACAACAGCTCTGCAGACTGTCTTCATTTCCTCAGTACAAAGACACCATCAAAGGTGAGCTGACTGAACTGAGCAGTGAAGTAAATTAAGGTGCATGCCGGAGAGAGGAAGGCATTACATTACTGACTGAGCAGCAACATATGTACTCAATGGAAAGACGCAGCCACCTTCAGAAGGTGGTCCATAGCCCAAATGTTATGTGCTTAAATGAGATAGAACAAATCTTTCTCGTGCTATCTGCAAACTGTCCTGCATTTTTGCATTCTGAAACGTGATGTGACATATGACTGGCAGTATCATTTCAACATCTCTTTCAGAAATAACAGAATTAACTTCATATGCTGCCTTTTGTATAAAACTCTACTAATGACAATTCCTTCATAAGAGAAAAAGGATGACTCAATCTTTTATGGTATGAATGTAGGATACAATAGACTTTTCCTTTTCTCACTCATGCAACTGGTAACTTGCTAGTTCTGTATAACTGGTGACTTGCTAGTAGAGATGACATCTAAAATCCCGTTTAAAAAAAAAAAAAAAAAGGAAAAAAAACAGTGATGTTAGAAGCCGCAAAATGTATAGGAAAATCTGAGATTCATTTATGTCATATACAGGGTACTTTTACTGATTTTAGTAATCAGTAGCATAATCAGTATTTCTAAGGCATGTTACATCATTATTTAGGCAGCAGAAAAGCAAGTTTCTGTATGACAAGTAAATTTGAGTCCCAGATGAAAGAAATTTTCATGGTAATCAGTTATAAGTGAACACTCAAGTGGGAGTTAGTAAAGTCCTAAACTCATAAACGTTTCTCATAAGTTATGTATGAATTTAAATCAAGGTTTTTTAAAATTAAAAGTGCATAAGTATGATCTGTGGTGAATAGAACTATTAGCTACGCATTTTTTTAGGGAACACATATTAGTAACTTTCCCTCTAAATGTCATTTCCATCAGAGGGTCATATAGTGATGTAATACTGAAACAACTCCCACATGCCATCCAGTTGGTACATATACATCTGGGTAGAGGGGATAAAATAACAAACTGTGAAATCTCTGACACAGTGGCAAGAAAACGTCCCTTCAGCTGTTCTGTCTGTTCTACTTCACAAGTCCCAGCACTCAACAGCCCCCCCTCTTTCATTCACTATAATATAATATATGTATATACGTATATATAAAAGTAAAGAAAAGGATATTCATCTGGATGACAATAAACTATTGTGATCACAAAGATTGTGATGAAAACATCTTATTTACAATGGCCCCTGCCTCCCTCGTTCCTGCAAAAAGACTACCGAAATTTATCCAGTAATCAAACTGAGCATAAATTAGTTTTATCAGTATGATTTTAGCATCAGTGAGTGGTTACAGAAGAATGGAAAGCAGTGTTTTGTTTATGTATTTTCTAGTGGATCTTAATTGAAGTGCCCAATTGTGTGCCCAACAGCTGACATTACTTGGGTGAAACCAGGCTCCTTAGTTCCCTTCTGCACTCAGTAGAAACAAATAGCTTTCCAAACCAGCACTTCTCAATCTGTAGATTATGTACAATCTTCACCCTAAAATAATTAGACAGGCCATGTATGCCCTTGGCCCAGTACAAATACAAAAATATTCATTATCACCATTCTCCAATAAACGTCACATTAAAAAAAAAAGATGTAATCCTCTTTTTGTCACACAATCTCGTTTGGCACTGTACACCTGGGATAACCTCTTGAGCTGAATGAAATGATGGAACTACAACGGCCATTTGGGGTGCATGGGGCTAACTGGGCAGCTCAGTGAGCACTGACATCTGCCTCAAGAGTAGGTGTGGGCTGAATCACCTATCAATGAGTTCTTCTAATCTCCACACCCCTGAAAATAGATGTTGAGACCCATGCCTATAGGGTGCTTGAACAGCCTCATCTGATATACCAGGACAATGAGAAGATTTCCAATTGTGTCTTTCCAGGAACTTACCTGCTCACATCACCAAGCACTTGTTGCAAGCCATATATGCTTCACTTTCATCATATGCATTCCCACTGTTCGGGCTCGGAGGACCCCCATTCCCAACTCATAATGTTTCTTTCTTTTTTTGCTTTCAGCAATTCTGCTATGGAACATATTCATTTCTGTTGGCTACCAAGTGATAGATTTTTCTCCACTGACTACATAATGACTATGGAGTTTTCTGTGTCTTCAAAATTGCTTACTTAGTGCTTCTTTCAAAGAAACAAATAAAACAAAACAAAACCAAAAATCCTTCCTGCTGTTCATCATTCAAGCTACTAGCTCAAATCTCTATCTACACAAAATTAATTCCTGCTGCCAAAGACTTGCCTCATGGCTATAGGAGAACAGCAACTTAGCTAGATATTCTAGGTCCCTATATCCAGGTAGTTTATTTAGCTCCTCTTGATCTATTTAAGCCTTTCCCTCCTTCCCATCATCTCAGTATCTGAATGCTGAGCCTGCTCACTGAACTCTAAAGGAGTTCAGCATCAAGAAGCAGTGAATTAGATTTACCATTCAGCTGGTTTGAAATCTCTTACCTTTGTCACTTAAAACAACAAACTCATTTTCTTGTAGTGCATGATTGGTTATTCACCATTATTATTACTCATTCACATGTCTATGAAACAAACAAAGAAAAAAAAAAAAGAAAAAACATACTGTACATTTCATACTGAAAGTCAATCCATTAAGATTGAATGATGTAATGGATTGCAACCTTTGACATCCACTTTCTGTGTGTGTCCCTACTTTTGACCTCAAGTTATTAGAAATAAACAGCTTGGTTATGAATCTTCAGTATTTTACCTCAAAAACAATAGAAAAATATCATTTAGTTTTCTACCAAGGTCTTGCTTTAACTGAAAAAAAGGTTGCTACATATTCTTTTCTTAGCAACAAAAGATGTTCACTTGCTGAATTCATGAGCAATTCACTGTTTTATGTATTCCCTGCAACACCTCAAAATCAACTTCTTAGTATTATAGCTTTCAAACCTACACCTGCTGAAGATCTGCTATTCATAAGATTGTTTCCTTTTCATTGCTAGTATGATCACTATGTTTCCAGATACAATGAAACTAAGACTTTCACTTCTTTTCCTATCAAAATTGAAACAAAGCAAGTAGCAGAATTTTAAAGAAGACACAGACAGTAGTTGTTGACAGTCACAGTTTCAAAGGCAGGGAGAGACTTAAATGTAAGTACTATTCAAAACGGAGAAAACAATTCTATTTACACTCTTTCTAAATTGATGAACCTCCTGATCTACAGGCTAAGAGGAATAGCATAATCACTTTTTGTTCCACTTGTGAAGCCCATTTCTTTAATTTCCCTAATGCTAGCAGAAAATGTAGGAACATGTACATGTCATCACAATTTTCCATTGCAGACACTTTTCTTCTAAAGCTGCTATTGAAAACCACTGGCAGCAGTGACAATGAAACACAATTAAAAAAACAAGGACACAGAAAAAGAAACACAACCCTCCATGAAACTCAGCCATTGGAAGCAAACACCAAAAGTTTTCCCGTTGCAAAAATAATTAAAAAAAAAAAAAAAACAATTTCTACACGCTAACTAAGTTCTTTGATGTGCAGGTGATAAGCAAGGTATACAAGTCTATTTTAAATAATAATAAGTTCTTAATTACACAAAACTAAAAGCTGCAGAATAGCTAATGCTAGAGAATCTCCACTATGAACATCTTCACTTAGTTCTCTGAGGGATCCTGGCTCTAACCTGGCAAACCTCACTTCCTGAAGGTCCAGAGTTAAGACATGAGTTTTAACATCCAAGCAAGGATATTCACAGCATAAAATAGTAGGGAACATTGTTGGTAGGTTTGTGAAAGAGATGAGAACCTCCCAAGATGACCATTTTTGAACAATTTGACCTTGGTTTTAAACATTCAGATTATAAACCAAGAAAATCTGATGAGACTGAAAACAAACAAACAAAACCAGTAAGTAAAGATGATCCAGAATGTCATGAAAATATTCTGTCCATGACTAAAAAATAATTATTATTATAAAAAAAGAGCACAAAGATATTTCCTGCTCATGTCTAAAACATGATGAAAGCAGATCAAAAGAGCCCTCACATGCAACAAGGTAGCTACATATATGGTTATGGATATTGGTACCACACATGAGTATAGAAATCACTTCACATGATACAGTTTTTGAAATAAAGTATTTGAATACACTATTAATTTACATCATTCATTTGTGAAAAAGCACAAAAAAAAGTGTATTTCCATGCAATTTGTCAGACTTCTGATCATTTTTTTCCTTAGCACAAAGCAAAACTAAAGACTGGGGCAACGAAACTTGGGGCCTTCATTGCTCTGCTAAGCTATTATACACCTCAGACAGTGGCTTCTAGAAAAGGTCACACAGGACCAATCTGTTAGGGCCTCAGGTGAACTTATGGCCCAAAACATGTCTTGGTGAGGAAAAAGACTACTAACTTTGCAAATCACTGCCTTTGAAAAGCATCAGTTATCAGAATTTGGAGAAACTGTGCCTGTTATCATATACACTCCTTTAGAGCATCAGATTAAATCCCTCAGAATCACCAGCTGAGCCTTGATATATATGCAGATTGCTTACAGATTTCACAGGCTGTAATACTTAGCTACTACATCTGAACTGAGTTACAATTTACTTCAGAAGAAAGAAAAAATGAAAGACTTTGTCTAATGGACAGAAACAATAAGATAATGAATCGTGTTAAAAAAGCTTCTTTGGGAAATATTACCCTTTCTCATCATTCCATTTGGAAATAGAGTTCCTAATCTGAGAACATGCAGTACTTTTTTTTTTTTTTTTGCCATTGCTCCAAGTTTTCCCAAGCAGCCACAGAGGACACTAGCAGCTCCTAACTGGCTTCCAAGGGGTTCTTGAAGCCTGTCAAGAAAGCACCAAATTGACAATACTCACTGGCAGGTTCACTTTTGTTGCTTTGCTAATAAAATGTCTGAACAGTAGATATTACTGTTACTGATGTAAGATATTAAAACAGAAAGGCAAACCAAAAATAAGGAGATATAAAAGACAAAATGGAACAGCAAAAGATTCTCTCTATGCAACCAGGATGGCTGACATACAACAAAAAGCATCAGAGACCCTATGACCAGGGTTATCTTCAGAAGGACAAAGAACAAGAGAGACCAAAATTAGTATCTTTAAAAAGTGGAAAGATACTTTGAGATCATTAACACTGTATACAGAAAGCAATGTCTTGTTCTCAACATCAGCAAAATTAGCTGTTACTTGCTGTTAATTTTTCTCCTTGGCTTAAAATACAGAGGAAAATGAGATGTCGAGGGTTGTTTTCCATAGTACAAATGAGAGCAGAAATAGGAAGGTATATGTATGTTAATAAGCAGGGGAGCAATGATCAGTATGCCCTTGAGAGAAGAAACATTCCTCAAGCTTTCTGATAATCTGATTGTGGAGTATGTTGCATCAGCTAGAAGCATATAAAATGCATCAATGAAAATAATTTTGCTTGTGCAGGGACTCCCTTATGTTGATGAAGCTCTACTTCTGAACTAGAATTTGAAACAATCACCCTTTCTTGTGCATTCATGGACATCTGCATCTTCAATGAATATGATATGCAACTATTTCCCTAATGAGCTGCAGTATCCCTCAACACTACTTGTAAGGACCTACAAAGACCAGTCAGATCACCACACCCTAGCACTGCAGAAATGGAAGACTATCTTTTCATTAAAAAAAAAATAATAATAAAAATAAAACTTTCCTTATAAAAATATTTGTTATTATTTTTTACTTAAAGGTATATTTTCTGCTTTGAATGATAATTTTAAAACTGAAATCCTTGTATTAATAATAAAAGACCCTTGTGTTAAAAGTTCTATATATTTTTTAAGTATGCTTCTTGCTGTAGAAGTACTCATAAGCTGGATGACTTCTTCATCCTTTGTTCTACATTAATGTGTCTGTTAATTCCAGGATGAACCTTAACAGCATTTACTCATTTAAGCAGTCTTTGCTTAAAAAGCAGTGATAACAGATCAATCAATCACAGGGCTCCGCGTGAGAGTTAAGTCTCCTCAACTTAAAACTTGTGATCTGATAGTATATGGTAACATACCATCAAGAATAGACAAGTAAAAAAGTGTAAAGAGGTCACTTTTTTCCCCATTCCTGACTTCTTTTTTCCACACGTTAAGTGATTATTCCTGCTTTGGGCCTTTCTATATGCCATTACAGAGGCCAGATGTGACTCAGAGGTGAGTGTTGCATCTAGCACGTTCTTTTTGCACTCAGGAAACCTTCCTAGGTTTGCTTTCATTTTACGAAAATGTGTTCACATTAGAAGTTTGCTCAAGCTACTCTGGAAGGCAATTCTAACTTCAGCTATATACACGACACTGCATCTCATGACCACTTATAAAAAGCTTACAGTAATGGCTACAGCTCTACATCAGCTTACCGGCTTGTCCACCTGCTGGTATATTCCTGTGGGGTATTTCTGTTTATGTCTTCACCACTGTTTTTTTTATGTATTTTTGTCACCGTGAGTTAGCAAATACGTTTGCCTTCACACGCTTCCAAAACAATGATATTTGAACATCTTAGTACATTCCACCCTTGTCATAATCTCCCGGCTGTTGATTGCATTTCAAACACAGCCTTTTAGCCACACAGGGTACTATTTAAGCCATTTCTGTTCTCTTTGCAGCAAAACATTAAAAGTATGCTTCTAAAACTTAAATGGCTCTGAAGAACTTCAGTGATTAATTTTATGTTTCTAAATTGCTGGAAAAGGTTACATTCCTGCCATTCCACTTGAAATTCACTACTTCTACTTAAGATTCGTTTTTTAGACAGAGTACATGAATAAATCACATCTGATAAGATCCATCCAGCTACAAAGAACTAGATAACTTAGGTGGAGAACAGAACCTAGAAATAAAATGCTTTCCAGAACACAAAGGGATTAAGGGCTGATTACAGCCAATAGAAAGACCACAGGCATTTTGGATTTCTGATCTGCTAACACCTTGTCCGTTTTCTACTGATTTTTGTGCCTGAAGCCTATCGGGTTTTCTGTTCTGTAGCTTTAGCACCTGTCTGCAGGAGAAGGACTGGCGAGAATGCCGGTTGCTATTGAGACCGACCAACGCTCCTCAGTTCAACTATTCAGAAGGAAGCAGAGGGATGGGGTAATGCAAATTATTTCCGTTCATTAAACTGCTTAACAGAGGTGCTGTCTGCACCTGTGCTGCCAGCACATCCACTGTTGGTCTAAAGAAAAGAAGGAATGGTCTTTAGCCATGTGTCATAGCTTCCAAATCCATAGGAACGCCATACATCATGTACCAGACTGGATGACACTAATCCAGGTACACGTTACGAGAAGAAACGTTTCTGCAGTTTATTAACTTTAAACGCAGTCACTTTGAAAGTGCCACAGTACCACCTCACGCCGCGCATCCACCTTGGAAGCGGGTCTATTTTTAGGCAGTTTCTTTGTTACTGTATTTCAGCGCCCACTTTTTAAACTCAGTCTAGTTTCACCTGGTGGCGGAGCTTACATGTTCCCTGTATGTGTGGGTACAAATATATAAACCGTTTCATTCTGTAACGGCATGACGATAAAATGTTAGCACGCACCGCTAAGTGCGAAAGACACAAAAACACGCATCCGCGGAAGAGCGCAGAGCAAGTTCCCACGCACACACTTGCACGGCACGCTGCCCGCCAGCCGCGCACCACGCGTGACACGGCCGGCGGCAGAGCGGGCACCGAGTTGAGCCCAGGCTGCCCCAACTGCCCGACTTTATTAACTCCGCCGCGCTCCCCCCCTGCTCGAGCCGCGCCGAACTACCTGTAACGCGGCCCCATCTCCCGCCCGACCGCCTCTCCCCGCGCCGACCCCAGGACGCGGGCAGTGCCCCTCCGGGCACAGGGGAGCCGCCCAGCGGCCCCACCGCATCCCTCCCCCCCTCCCTCCGCGGGCCGCCCCCGCCGCCACTCACCAGCTGCGCGCCGCACACCGCCACCAGCGTGCACCGGCCGCTGCAATAGCCCATG